>CABFOW010000096.1:357179-395100 GCA_902141385.1 Timema californicum | reverse complement strand
CCCCAACCTCACAAAAAAGTTGTAAATGTTATTTTTGAACGCGTTTTCCGTTTTGTTAGAGGCTCTTTTTGGGACCATCGAATTCTGGGAACTAAACGAAACAGATATCGAAACCTTGCCTCAACTCCCACTTCGAATGTAGCAGTTGAGCGCGTAGCATCGTGCGTGCAACAGCTACTGGAAAACCAATCAATTGCGAAATTGTATTAAAAAGTGAAAAATAATTTGTTTTTAATAATGCAACATGGCTAAGGCACAGGAAGGTATGTAGAATGTAAATACGTCATCGGCAATCAAAATATTTTCATTGCATATTAATTAACTAATCACAATCAATAGCAAAAATAATAATGAATGAAACTTAAAATTTAATATTTATGGATAGATACAAGAAAAGTTCCACTGTGTTATACGATAACATTTGTTTGGGCTTGTTTATTAGACATCAATTGTTGTAAATAATAAAGATTTTTTTTGCTTCTATCAGCTTCTCTATTTTTAGTATAATTTTTAAAAAAGGTTTTTAAAAAAATTAGGAATTCTCTGCATTTATATGTTATAATGCATTGACAAATTTTCCAATATATTTGTATTTCAGGCTCAAGTGACAAGCGTGGCATGACGAGGAAGGATCTTTTTCATTTATTATAAGGTCATTCTCGTGATAAAATCAGTGTAATATATGCTACTGTTGAAAAAGAAATGAGTCGTAAATTAAAATATAATTTTGAATTGACCGAAAAAAACAAAAGGGTTATATGCACTAATGTGAAAAAAATCGACATGAAGTGGCAGGAATCTTCTCGCACAGAAGAGAAATTCCTAAAAAAAATTGGAGGATTGGTTGAAACAGTTTGTCATCTCATCTGATGAACAGGTGCAGGTGTTGGAGCCCTCCTTAGAATCGACCAGCCACGGTGTTCGTCCTTAAGTCACATTCTCCGACGCGAGCGAGAGAACAAAATTTAGAAAAACAGAGGACATTCGAAAGGAGAGGAGCAGCATAGAACTGGCTTATGCAACAAGGAGGAGCTACAGAGCAGAAGGGAAATCGGATGCAGCACATCTTTTAAAGGACATCACGTTTGGCAGATCATCAAAACCTACTAGGTATAGACAATCTTTAAAATGTGTTCAAGAACAACGACTTTCTGATGACGAGGCACTATCGTTAATTATTGAATGTAGACTATCAAAAAGTCAGTATCAGATACTTTAGCAAACAAGCCAAGCAAAAAATTGCAAATTATATCCGTATTATGGAAACGTTTTGAAAGTAAAAAAATAAAATGTTAACTCTGACGATTCGGCATTAACAATAACTGAAAGAAAAGCCTCGGTCTCACTTAAAGTATTATTAGACCATACTGTTTATCGAATATTATTGACTCAAAACGAGGTAATCAAAATCCTCCCACCTCAGAAAGTTTGCGATTATATTTTGGTATGTAAATGGGGATATGACAGGACATTAGGACAAAGTAGTTATAAACAAAAAATCAATGATGAATATTGCGATAATGATAACACAACTATATTTTTTAATTCAATCGTTCCATTGGAAATCTCAACAACAGTTGACAAAGAAACAAATTCAAAAATTATTGTATGGAAAAATCCACGGCCATCGTCAACTCGATTTTGCCGCCGTATAAAAATCCAATTTCTACATGAAACTGCCGAAGTAACTCGAAAAGAAGTCGAAGAAATTAAAAAACAAGAAAAAAATATTTCTCAATTTCACTTTTTTATGGATGGTAATTCTGTTGCGAATGTATCGTCAAGCCTTCGCTGTTATCTTTGCCCCTTCGCTGTTATCTTTGCCAGGTTACTTAAAATATTATAATGAAATATCTGCAGAACATTTGCAATTCATACCTGGATTGCCAGGTTACTTAAAATATTATAATGAAATATCTGCAGAACATTTGCAATTCATACCTGGATAAGATTCTTTGAGTGTTATCTGCATTTATCTTACTGACTTGAAACTAAAAAAAAGGGCAAAATTGTGTGCATATGACAAAGAAATCGTTGAGAAAAGGAAAAAAAACTCATCCAAAAAGGTTATCGTGAACAATTGGGATTGATCGTAGATCAACCAAAGCAAGGGTATGGAAGCACAAATGACGGGAATATGGCAAGACAATTTTTTCAAAATTCCACAATTTCTTCTAGTATAACGATCGTTGATGAAAATTTGATAAAAAGATTTCACATCATTTTGCAAGTCATTTCTTGCGGTTTTGAAGACGATGTTGAAAAGTTTGAGAAGTTTTCCTTAGTAACGGCTAGACATTTTGTGAATCTTTACACGTGGTTTTACATGCCCACAAGTGTTCATAAAATCCTCATCCACGGTCATGTAATTGTCGATTCCGATTTACTCCCGATTGGCCAAGTGTCAGAGGAAGCGCAAGAATCTTGCAACAAATTTTGTTACTTATGTTGTGTTACTTACTAACACAAATAATTAAAATTTGAAAATAAAGTATGAAAAAAAATCTAGATTATTTTTCAGATACAGGATTATTTAATATGTGAAGGATTCGGAAGGGACCCGTAAGAAACCATTTCTTTAACTTTTTTTCTGTGGTATGGCATTACTGACCGGGAGATACATGACGTCCAGTTCTGTTGCCTGTATGTAGACTATTAGCAGGACTGGTGGCACAGAACTTTGTCCAGGGTACACCATAGGAGGCTGTTTAGACGCTTTACCAGCAATGAGATGATGTGATGACAGAGAATATGAAGGTGTGGAACCAGTGGGAGTTTTAAACCTAGTTCAAGTCTATTTTACCAACCCCTGGTGACCATTGGAGTAGTTCCCCTTAAGATAAAGATATCCAAGATACCGGCCTGGAATCGAACCTGGGACTCCAAGGTTCGTAGCCAGATACAATGTGGTTGGATTTTAACAAAATGATACTGTTGTGTTTGCGAGTACGTGAATTGTGCAGCTAGCTTAGCTCGCACCTTTCCCTTCCCCTTCCCTAAAATCTCTACAATCCCTCTACAGTTCCCCTGGTTCCACGATCCCTCTCACTTCGATATACGATCGATTAATATTTTATACGCGTTGCCTGAAATAACGGACGTGTTAAACTCAACAACTGCTGCGGTCACAGGTTCGCATATGACGTAATTTTGACTATGCATGCTGTATGGAACGCCGGATGTGTCGATACATATATATATATAAATCTCTAGTGTGAACTTAACAAGTTCGATTCCCACACCAGGGCAGTCACGTCATCTAAGGTGTCCGGCTCGCTATGTCTTGTTTTTCCAGCCAAAGGTGTAGCTGGTTGATAGGGGAAAAGGGATGAGTGGAGTGACAACCCCGAGTGGCATATATTTGATGAGCGACAAAGAAAGGATGGGAAGATTTTCAGGGAGCATTTATAGTTGCCTTGGAGCGACCACCAAAGTGACGTGATACATGATCTGGCAGTAATATAGCAGAAATGTGACGGTTCCTGAGTGACATATAAGTGACAATACTCACGCGAGACACAAAATACACAGTAATTAGTTAACAGCTATTAATTTAGTAATGCTCTTTTCCTTTAATGATGAAGGTGCTTTGGCATTATTGAACTGAGCCATTGTTATTAGCTACAATAATTATGATCATTGTAAACGGCACTTTTGGATGCATCCTTTTAGGCAAGTAAATGTAAAAAAACGCAGTTCTTTCAATGTTTTTAAATAGTGTGAGATCCCTTGCCCTTATAGCTAACTTTCAGCAACACATCCACTGACACAGTGATTGTCACTAGGGGGGCGATAAATTCGTAGGGAATTCTGGTTATATCAGAGCATTTGCATCACGTTCCACTGTAATAATGTATGCACTGTAGTTCTATTGTATCCAAAGTACAAGTAAAATAATCATATTATCCAAAGAAGAATTTTAAAATAACTTCTACCATTCCAATGTCTAGTCTGTTTCCCACAACGCAATGCCATGGAAATTTCTTTTATGAGGATAACTTCCGTTCATTTATCCGTATTTAGGCGTCATTTTTCAAGGTATTTTTATAGCAAGGTTTCCAGACAACTATAAGACATTAAAAAAACAGGAGAGTATGGTTTTTTATGTCTGTAAAAAGATGAAATGTCACATATAAAAACTTAAATATTTATAAATTTTATACATTTTACTACAAGCTTTAAGGTGGGAGTGTAGAGAACTATAGTCAAGGGCTTTATTTTCAGCTTTTTAATTAAAACATTATTTGGTCAAATTAGATCAAATATTGCTCCAGTAGAAAAAGGCTTTAAGTTTTTTTAATATGGTGATATCAACAGTTGTTGAATATCTGTCAAGAGTCTACTGGAATGTAATGACAACTTTTTATCTTGATTTAAAAGTTTGTTAGATAAAAGGAAGGATGTAAAAGTAAGTCCGGCTTCTAACTTTTTTGTTTTTTACTTATTTTATTTTTTATAATTTGTGAAAGTATTTTAAAATTTACTATTTTTGACACAGCCTAAAAAATGTAATAACGCAGCGTTTTTACTATTTATAGAAGTAGTTACTAAGTTTAAATTCTTTAAGACCAATTTACTATACAGATATGTATAATCCATATCTTAATTATCGAGTAATTTGTTATCTATATAGAGGCTATAACTCTAAGATCTCACTCCTTGTTACTAGGGCTATCTCTGGACGGAACACTGAACTATAGAGGGGTGGAGCCAAGAGTTGATTAGGCCAGTCCATCTGCTACCTTGCTCCGTCTGACACAAGACATTCCTACACCAGTCATCACTAAACAAAACAAGCCCAAACCAAAGGGTGTCTAATTCAGTAATGAATTATGTACTTGTCAATCAGCCAGATATTAATTATTGACAATAATGTATCTTACAAATCAAAGTTGACGTGAAACTGTATTACCATTCGCTAATATAAAGTATGGGTGCCAATAAGAATCGATACCCACTTCAGTGGTCAAACGGTCTAAGGCGTCACTCTCGTGTTAGATTAGCCTGCTGCTGACGGAGAAATAGGTGTTAGAATCCCAGTCATGTCTATTGAGGGTGGATTTTCCTAAATTGTTTCCCACTCTCCTTCCACGCGAATGCGAGTATATTAACGTTAAGATTATTCCTTTCTCATCCCTACCCATTAGAGTAATTATCATCTATGAACAGTTGGTTAAGACGCGGGGGTAGAAAAATATACTAGAGATTTAAGTAAACATACTTAAAAATATTAGACCTAATAGACCCCTAATGCTGCTTGAGCTCAGGTACAAAAAGGGAGCGATTAGTTCAAATAACTGTTCATACTTTGGGTGTACAAACCCAATTTAGTAGTCTGCACACAATATTTAGCCATGCAATGGATTTAATTTTAGTAAGAATCTGAGTGCCGTGTGTATGTTGTTAGAACTAACTAGCTTGCGTGCCCGTTCTTCACACGGGGAATCTTTAAGATAGCTTTATTTTTAAATATAATATAAAATTAACCAAAGGTAAAATTATTCAAAAGTTATATGATTTTAAATATTAATTCTTTATTGGTTTAAATGATGTGTCTAAAGGGGGAAAATAGGCAGACTGACTGAAACATTATGTCAAAATAGGGGTTCACTGTAATCCATTAAGCTTTACATCAAAGCGATCATAATATAAGTATAGTAAAAATGTATATTGCACCGTTAAACAAAATTTGTAAGAAAAACCATCAAAGTTAAAAAAACACATCATAAATGAAACTAATAGCCTTTTAAAATATATGTTTGTCCCTGTAATTACCGGCCGTATTTCGATTTTCTAATACACCACGCACAGCGACTGAACATCGTCTGAAAACATCGATGTTATAGAACCAAAAATATCGGTAATATTTTTCAAACCAATTGAAACTGTAACTGAGGTGTATTTGTAATAAATGACATTTTCTGGCGGGTAATAATAATTAGAAGTATTTTGATTCATCAGCGATTCTTGTAAAATGTCTTAGATATTAGAACCTTAAAGTAAAAAATATATAATTAGAGTAAAAGTTTGTTAAATGCGTTAGGTACCTACAAAAAAGAGTAAATGCAACATTTAAACAATTAGCATAGCAGTTTACAGAATTTAGGTCCCCCTCCTCCCCCCCATGCTATATTTTTCTTCAAAGTCTTCAACTTTGAGTTCATCTTGTCGTGAAATGGAGTCTTAAATAGTAGACCTTTTGCATACAAGAGAAAGTGAATTGAGCTAAATACGCTGATGTGAATCCAAGCTGTCTGAATACAAGTAATCTCTTCTAGAAAACCTAAAAAAAATGGAATAATTTTGTATTAAGAAAATGGTAATAACCCGGATATAAATTTTTCGCGCTACTCTTAACTCTATCTTTTTCTATCTTATTTCAGCTTCAATAAAAATAGAATCAAACTAAATGTATCGAGGAAGAATAAAAATATATATATTTAATCTATATTAATAATATTTTCCGAGAAGTTGAGCTTACCTCTCAAATCACCCCCCCCTCGAAAAACCTTGCTTATTTCTTATGTTTTATAAAAGGTTTATTGCTATGGCTATCTGACTGTGTGTGTTTTTAACATAAACATCGTTAACATATTTTACCTCCTGCTTCGTGCTGTCTGATAGGTTGCCCTTACCATTTATCTCTCTCAATAAAGGAGGTGAGCAGTATGCTACCTGAAATAAGATAAATGTCAAGGAACCCCGGATTTCGACACCTCATAAATCATTGACACACTGCTTCAAACTTTCTTTATGTTCGTTGATTTATGTGCCCATATTTGTTCTTTGACACACATACACACACACGCACCAACAAACACAAAAAAATCTTGTAGCTTGATGTTAAGTTATTACCCCACAAGAGTTTTAGGCACTTAAAAAAACAAGTAGACTGGGTTTGTCGTTTTATTTTGAACTGTGAGTAGGTGGATATTTGTTTGTATTTTTATGAACTCCGTAAATGATTTATTTTGTTTACCGGCACCATTGAGCACGTGATCAAGGTGTCAGTTTCGACATGTTTAGTATGTCGGAGATGATTGGAGTTCAAATCCCAGTGACTTATAATGGGTGCTATATCCTAAAATGTAAAAAAAAGCACCCATAACATCTCTAAGATGTTCTATTGATCGTTCATCTTGTATAAGTCTATAAGTATAAAGAATTAGGGCCTACAACGTAAAGGTTATTAAGTATAAAGAAATATTTATAACTATATTTTATACATTATTTCAAGATTTTTTAAAATTATTGTTTGGTAACCTCGCATATATTTATAGTATGAATAAACCAAATATTGACACGTGGGTGTATATTAGGAAGTTCCAGTGAGCCAGACTTGCGTGCTCATGCATGACCGAGAGCTCTAGATTCGATTTTAAAACTGGATGAGTCTTTTTCATCATTTTACTTTTCCCATCTTACTTCCAGAAAAATGCTGGTATGATTTCTTAAAATTTACTTTTCTCGATGTGTCATTAAATTAGTTCAAATTTCGTATGGCCAGAACCAGCAGTAAGACTAAGTGAACTAACATATTTACTATTATGGAAACCAAATTGTTAAAGTGAATGAGATTTAAAAAAAACCTCCCCCACCTCAAGTATACCAAGCTAAGAACATGGTCATAATATATAGTTGGACACTCGTACCGTTGGTTACACCGTCTAAGGGTAGTGTTGTCAATATACTGTATAGAAGATGATGATGGACGTAAAGGTTTGAATCTTGTTTGGGTGCACTGATGGTAGTTTTCAATATGTGTTTTACAGATATGGTCTACACATCCCCCTCTCCACACTAACGTGGGTACATTTACTTTAAGTTATCTTCTTAATTCATACTCCTTAAAACAATTAGTAGCCTTTTAGTCGAACGTGGCTTACTAATAAAAAAAACATTAGACCCGTCACAATAGGTGAATTAACTAGAAGAAATGGGTATAAAGTGATGCCGATATGAGGACTAAGAACTTAAAGGTTATTAAGAATAAAGAAATATTTATAACTATATTTTATACATTATTTCAAGATTTTTTAAAATTATTGTTTGGTAAACTCGCATATATTTATAGTATGAATAAACCAAATATTGACTCGTGGGTGTATTTTAGTAAGTTCCAGTGAGCCAGACTTGCGTGCTCATGCATGACCGAGAGCTCTAGATTTGGTTTTAAAACTGGATGAGTCTTTTTCATCATTTTACTTTTCCCATCTTACTTCCAGACAAAGGCTGGTATGATTTCTTAAAATTTACTTTTCTCGATGTGTCATTAAATTAGTTCAAATTTCGTATGGCCAGAACCAGCAATAAGACTAAGTGAAATAACATATTTACTATTATGGAAACCAAATTGTTAAAGTGAATGAGATAAAAAAAACCTCCCCCACCTCAAGTATACCAATCTAAGAACATGGTCATAATATATAGTTGGACACTCGTACCGTTGGTCACACGGTCTAAGGGTAGTGTTGTCAATATACTGTATAGAAGATGATGATGGACGTAAAGGTTTGAATCTTGGTTGGGTGCACTGATGGTAGTTTTCAATATGTGTTTAACAGATCCCCCTCTCCACACTAACGTGGGTACATTTACTTTAAGTTATATTCTTAATCCATACTCCTTAAAACAATTAGTAGCCTTTTAGTCAAACGCGGCTTACTAATAAAAAAACATTAGACCCGTCACAATAGGTGAATTAACTAGAAGAAATGGGTATAAAGTGATGCCGATATGAGGACTAAGAACTTCTGGGGCTCTCTCATTTTCAAACCAGGGTCTTTTTTAAAAAATAATTTTTGAAATAATTTGTTGTTTGTAAACAAAAATACGAAATATTGACCACAAATAATTGTTTGAAATAGTTTAATTTATAATTTAAAGCTTATAAAATTCAAACAAAACCGTCGAACATAGTTGAATTTTAAAAAAATATTTTGTCTCGTTAGTAGTCTCTTATTTTCAAGACTGGAAATATACATGCGTGCGTCATTTTGTAAAGTTATTATATTGTGCTGAAATACGTTTACAGTATCATTCTCCAGCAGCGATACTACCTCAGAACAATTATAACATTCTTCGCTAAAAAAAAATATTGTTGTATTATAAAATCATATTTCATTTCAATGAATTATATAATATTATTTAAGTATCTATTGAAAGTATGTGAAATCGTTTCAGTTTGACTTTTCAATAATTAGTCATTACTATTTACAAATTAACGATATCAAACTAGAGTATACTGAACAAACAGCATAGAACCGTATTTTACGAGGATACCAAAACTTCGAAGCTGTCACGAATATTGGTGATTGATATGTCTCTTTTTTTTATCTATTAGACCTTTTTCTATTTTTGTTTCTGAAACAAAGTTTACTACTATCGCAAAACGGATCAAAACAAAAGTTTTCCTTGAACTCCTGAGGTGTTAAAAAATTATGTTTAGTCTTCCAACTTATAATCTTTAGATGATTTGTAAAGTTATTTAGTCCACCCCCATTCATAATGTATTAAATCAAAAATTTTAAACAAAAATTATTATTGGTTATTTGTTTTGTAATTTTTGAATTATTATTTTCTGTATGTTACTCTAACATTTGTTTACATATTTTAATCTTCAGTTATTATGTCCAATATAAGGGTCGTAAATGATTTAAGAGTGTAGTTTTGAATGAAGTGTATCCGCGCTATTCTGGAAAAAGGATAGGATAACAAAAGAAATAATTCAAATGTTTTAAACTACACCCTTGTACATCCGACCGATATTTGAGCCCCAACCTTTTTGACAACGGTACTCACGAGAAATGCCAGTCTGATGTCGGACTGCTAGGCCACCGCTGTGGGAAGTCAAACGGTTAAACATAAAGTTAATAATGCCCTGATTTATTTAAAACGATGGAAGAAGAATACATAATAGCATCTTGGGTTGGTCCTTAGGCTAAGAGTTCGGTTACGATTGAGCGCTTTGGTGATTATTTTTTTAACATAATTGTGTTGTTCGCCTTTATTACAAGAACAGCTTGTACTGTTATGTTAGAGTTGACTAACTCCACCTTGTCCCGTAAAGTTAGATATTTTGGGTTACACATAGCCATCTTTGGCAATATAGTAAAGGAATGAACAAAATTTGTTTGGATGGAGAAGGGAATATATTCTTGGGAATAAAGCTCACGCACAGAGAAGTTAGATCAGGATCAGAACTAGGTATCGCGGTTTGAGTCAAATGCATCAGCCATGTATTAGAAAAAACTCGATTTTACTTTTTTAACAAGCTTCAAATTAATGTAGAGTACACGATTTTGGTAGGAATAAACTTTTAATAAATAAAAACATTTTTTTACAGCTAACAATGATACACTTTTACCAATTTGTTAGTATTATTTAAGAGAAAATTATGATTTATATCAAACGTGACAGCTGTAGATCACGTGACATAATAATAAGTGACAGCAGACCTAGATTCTTTCCTAGCTGCTAAATGAGGTTCTTCCTAAGATTGTACTATGACTAAGAACAATAGTTCTCCATATGTATATTTAGCTGTCAAAAATGAACACTTACCTTTGCATATCAACACATTCTAGTAGATGTACCTTTACAAACTATTATATAGGGTTTTCATAGTAGTGAAATAACACTTTTTTTTTACTTTAAAAAAAATCCTAACACAAGCTGGCTATTAACACCTGATACCATCCTATTAAAGAATTCTAAGCCACGCGTGCCTCTAATTCTTTTACATAGCTAACAATGATAAACTTTTACCAATTTATTAGTGTTATTTAATAGAAAATGATTATTTATATCAAAAGTGACAGCATCAGATCACGCGACACAATAATAAGTGACAACAGACCTAGATTATTTCATAGCTGCTAAATGAGGTTCTTCCTAAGAAGATTGTACTACAACTAATAAAAATAGTTCTCCATATTTATATTTAGCTGTCAAAAATGAACACTTACCTTTGCATATCAGCACATTTAAGTAGATGTACCTTTACAAACTATTATATAAGGTTTTCCCAGTAGTGAAATAACACTTTTTTTTTACTTTTTTCAGAATCCTAACACAAGCTGACTATTAGCACCTGATACCATCCTATTAAAGAATTTTAAGCCACGCGTGCCTCTAATTCTTTTACATCCCGTAGGGTTTGGTAAACTCGACCTGACCTAGATTCGAACTAATAGATTCTCTAAAGCTGCCTGGGCTACGCGTTTGTCTTACCTTCAGCGGGAGGTAACGTTAGTAAGGACGTGTGGGCTGTGTAAACATAGGCCAGTAATTAAGAGCCATGTCTGTGCAACAACGACCATGCCGCGCGTTTGTAAGAGGGGGTTTCAAGCCTTCATCCCTCCCCCTTCCCCTGTCCTACCAGTGCGATCTCTTGTCTTCATTAACCGCGAGGACGTGAGGGAGGTTAGCGACGAGATAGTAACACTCGACAAACGCGCGTTGGTAGATTCAAGTTTCTCCGAGAAGCTCAGGTGAACGTAAGACGGACGGCTCTTAGTGAGCCCCTCTTCTCTCAACTCTCTCATATTTAGGCTTATAATCGCTTAGGGATCTACCTCGACCAGAAGCCACAGTGACAGACTTTAAAACCGAAAGCCAGACATTAAAAAAATAGAAGTTCTATTTCCCTTAAGGATCTCCAGAGGAATTTTCAAAATTGTGTAGGCCTATGTGTGGGTGCTCTGTGCCTTACTATCCATCCAGGTTATCCAGATATTTACGCTAGTGGAGTAGGCATAATAAAGGTAGAATTCAAATAAAATTTACCCCCATTCGCGTGGAGTATGATGAAAAACCATCTTTTAAAAGCCGCCTCTTTAGGCCGGCCAGAAAATGAACCCTGATTTCTCCATCAGTGGTAAACTGGATCAGATGAGACTGGTGTCTTAGTCCACTTACCACCAGTGCGGGCTTCATAAAAAATATATAAATATAAAACCAAAATTGGGTAATGTGTGCTATTTCTTCTCAAAGTTGAACGTACGTTGAAAAAAGTACGCTAAATTACTCGCCGAGAAAATTAAAATATTTGTGGCACTTTAATAGTTGTTAATCAAATTCTTTTTTTAGTTCTTTAACCATTTCAAGGTTTCACCACCGCTAAAGAATCTATACAGAACACTAACCCGTGAGGAAACCTCCTCTTACAACATTCCTCGCTGTAGTTTCCCTGCGAACTCGAGGGGTTTCCCCATCGTCGAAATGAATCCGACTTAAAACATGCAATTTCCTACCCTTCACATCCAATACGTGCGGCTGGGGCATTGGTGCCAACTGCGACTTGGGGGAATATTCCCGATATCTCCTTCTTCGACTTCCTAATTAACTTCTCTGAAAACTTTTGTGTTTCGAATCAGCTAGTCCTTAGCAAAGAAATTTACAAACAAATCGTTCTTGTTTAACTTACCTATTGCTTGGGGTGAAGTAAATTAATTATTGTTTTCCAAGAGGAAACCTTTGCTCCAACAAAAGTAAACCATTGGACATATTTTCACAAACGAGAAAAAAATGGTGTACAAACATTCTATTAAGAACTTTTCTACCAGTTAAATTATATTCATATTTAGTGACTCATATAATTATATATAAGATAATAACTAGGTGAATATCAACTCCAGACTCGTGTAATGAGGTTAATAACTAGCCTTAAATTACTTTCTCACTCTCTTTACATAAATATGAGAGTACATTTCCTCACTATTTTACCTTTCTTTGCTCGCTGCATCTTACTATTATTCGGGTTATCTGCGCATTTACACTGATGGGACAAATATGAGTAAAATGTATTTTTTTAATGCATACGCATTTGGTTGAAAAGGGGAGGGTCCAATACCATTTATGAAAATCACCTTCAGCCTACCAAGATTTCGACCCGGACGTCCTCATCAGCAGTAAGTCAGACTTTATTAGATTGACATCTTTATCCACTTGCCCACCGATGTAAATAGGTATATTAACTTTATATATTGAACTAATATGGTTAGTAGATAGAGTGAGGAGAAATGGAGGGTGAGGTAGGGTATGGATCTACAACAGTCCGTTACTCTCTTACCTTATAAAGATGTATGTAACGAGTTGTTCGTACTCAGATTTGGTAGAGAAACTTAATATACAAATAATGATGTTACCACTCACGAAATAACAAACGCAGTAGCTACCACAAAAAAAATGTGATGTCATACGTCTAGCTCAGTGCCACCATATGTTTAAAAGAAAATAATACAGTAAAAATGTAGAGGTAATCAGTAATTTTGTAATACAGTAGAATATAAAATAATGCCTTACAATAATTTGTTTAGTAATAATAAGTTGTTTTTGTAACGGTTTAACATTATTGTAATTTTCTTATTTTTAAGTATTTTTTTCACAAAAATACAATATTATTCAATTATTTATTTAATAAGATTGCTCTAATAATAATATTATGTATTAAAGTCTGTGTTTTTGGTTATTATTTAGAACACCAAGTCAAAATTAATTGTCTTAACTATCTGGAAATTGATCCAAATTCTCTCAGAGCTGGATGTTAACGTCTTAAAGTATACGCCTCAATTTCCATTAGTATATCACAGGACGGTAAGATCGTTTAAGTTAGCTTGTGACTCAAAATAAATTTCGTAAGAATACAGCTGAAATTAATATAAAATTGTTTTCATTTCGAAGATAGCTAGTGTGTTGAAGTAGTACTCACCCTCTCCAACTTTGTGGCGAACAAATCTACAACCATGATTGTGAATCTCCCTAAGAATTACATCTACCCATTAAGAACGGTAGTATGGCAACCAACGTTAGAAAAACTATAACTTCAATTACCCCCATACCCTTCCACGCGTAAAATGGAATATCAAAAGTGGTTCAGAAGTAATTCTACCCCTCGCTTCCATTTCTATTATATCTTTTTGGGATATTATCTGGCTCTAATCCAAACTAAAGTGGTTTAAGCTCAAGGAAACTCTTACGTAATTTTGGGGGCTTTCCATAAAATGGTTTTGGTAGAAAAAAAAGTTATCACCAGTTTTCACTCACCCTTTGGGCTATACGCTTGTATGCTATTTACGCTAATAGATTAGAGATGAGAAATGTTAAATTTAGAGTGAATGTACCCACATTTGCATGAAGGAAGAGGGAGAAGCCATTTAGGAGAAAATTCTTTCAGTACACCCGACCTCTATTCTAACCCCGATCTCATAACAATCCATCACCCATTATTAAGTGAGAGTGAAGCCTTGAACTATTCAACCATTGAGGTGGGTTAATCTAATATTAATAAAGATTATTAATATTTCATGTATAGTTTGAACTAAAATGGTATGTGAATTGATCAACAAATGTTTAGTCATTAATTTTTGTCTTTTAAAATTTAAACACAACCCAGTATTTTATTTTGCTCAAATTAAGCTTTAAAATAGAAACATATTTTTTCTTTTCACTTTACCGATCTGTAAGGTTTAAATAAATGTCTATATATTAATTGCCGTGATATCGTAATAAACATGAACATTCTAGAAACTTTACTTTATCTATGTGAGAGCATCACACACTTTAAACTATTTTGTGGAGTAATGGCTTTTAGAACACAAGAGGGCGTTTCCCCAGAGGTATTTTCCATCCTGTTCCTGGGCAGATATGTGTGTAGTCTTATACATCTATTCCTTCTCTGTCTGATATCTTATGTTAATTGCTAGATATCATATTCTTTAAAATGAAAAATGACACCTGTACACGGGAATTGAACCTAGTACCTTTGGCTAAGTATACCAATGCTCTAACCACTGAGCTATACAATAATAATTCAGTGCCCGGGATCATATTTTAAGGTGGAGGTGACGTGTGAAAATCGCAGGCTACAATTAAGATCAATTAAAATCACAAGCTATACAAATAACGCAGCCATCTTCGACTCGTAAGGGCCATATGCTCGTGATATTAATTGAACACACATTTGTAGCTGACGATCTCCGCACGTACACCACAGACTCTGCCTTAAATTATGAGTGGAAAAGACCTTGGATAGCTCAGTGGTTAGAGCATTGATGTACTAAACCAAAAGTATTGGGTTTGATTCCCACGTCCAGGTGTTATTTTTCAATTTCAATAATATGATTTCTAGATGCGACTATAACAGTAATTTATAAAAAATAATAGCTTTGCTATTTAACTAACAGCGTGCTAGATAGTTCATGTCACTTGACACAAGTTCAAAGAATAAGGCGTTAAAACAATTTCTAGAATATAAAAAATGTCTCTATATATGATTTTAAGGGTTTAATATTTTGTTGACCGTGAAATATAACAGTCTTAACTTGACATGCTACACCATGGTTCTATTTTATAAGCTGCGTCATATTAGAACCACGATAGGTAAGCTTTCTCCTTTCAAGATAAATGAAGAGTACATTAGTTATTTCTGTTGTATTCAAATTGGGGAGGTAATTTTGAATATAATCTAGAATGTCTCGGGCATTTTCGAGCATTGCAAACAACTGCTAACTTACCTCTCTTCAACGATTCTCTCAACCGATCAGTGTGGTAGTAAAAGACAAACGTAATCATCTCCTTCCTTCTGCAAGTAACAGCCTTTCCTCCTGACTAATTACCTTGACTCATTCGACCTCTTATTCTACCCAAGTCTCTCTCCTTTATTACTATTCCACCGCTTCAACCCCCTCCAACCCCTATCACCATCCTTCGACTCCAACAACTTTTGGTTCAGTTTCCACAGGAAGGTTTTCGTGAAAGGCTTCTTCTGTGAACAGTTTATCTCCCTACTCTCACAAACAAACCTATGTTCCACAAGTCTATTTTAATACTAATTAGATCAGTGAGGCTATAATTACATCTGGATAAATTCAAATATTTAAAATATATTTGCATTAATTTTTTTAATGTACAATTAATGTAAACACAAAAGAAGATATAAAATTCAAGTTTGAAAAAAAATAGTTGTTAGTAGCATACAAAATGGTTTATAAACCCACCAGACCCTTACCCTCCCCCCGATCCCCCTCCCCCCCACCGTAAACAGCCGCAAAATAGAACAAGGAAGAGGGCTCCAAGTTAGCACTTATTGATAAAACAATCATTAGAATTAAGTATGTATAACTGAACAAAGAGAGATAGAGAGAGAGTGTAGTGGAAAGGGATGGTCCTCAAAGTCCGTCGAATAATTCAAGGCAGGGGTATTCAACCCGAGGACCGCGGGCCACTTGCAGCCCAGCGTAACATTTTTTGCAACCCGCCGACTCATGAAAAATGTAGAACTATTTCAAGAGAAAATGATTAAATAAATACACGTTTTAAGTTATCTTATAAACTATTTTTGCCTTATACGTGAAGGAAGATATTACGTTCTTATATAAATGTAGCTTGAAGCGTCAAATGACTACTCCAGTAGACAAGGTTGAGGGTGTACTATTCCGGGCGCGTTCAAACATAGTTGGGAATGTTCACGTTCTCTCATCACCGCTTAGACACATGGGATGCTAAAAGGAAAATAAGGTATATTAAGTGTTCAATGCTAATATTGTCAGTACCGTATTGCGGCCCACGAGCCAACAAGAGACATAAACTTTCGCCGTTGAAACTTAAAGGGTTAAGGATCACTGGTTTAAGGTGTCACTTTCAAAATATTGGTAGATCGGGGTTCAAATCCCTGTCGGTTGTATATAGGTTTATTTTTCCTAAATGGTTTTCCACTCTCCCTCCACGCAAATGGGGATGTACTTCAAATATTCGTATAACCCAAACAAGATGTGGTGACAAAAAACGAAACAAATATACTCAAATACATATTGGTCGAATTGAAAAATTATTGTAGTCTTTAAACTTACTTTAAGCAATCTTTATTTTTGTATTAGAAAAACCCACATTTCTGGAGAAACACTGCAAATAAGCTTGAAACGGTGGCGTGTTGAAAAATCAGAGGCGTTTGCGCTCACCTAAAATAAACTGTAGGTGTTTGCGCCCGTCGGCGAGTCAAAGCCTTGATACTAGCAACTGGAAGTAATTAAGAGGACGTATATGACGTTTATTTTTTGATCAATCCTGTTCCAGAACTAATAGTATGAATGAATGTTGGTAGGCTAGGTTAGGTTAGGTTAGGTTAGGTTGGTTAGGCTAGGCTAGGTAAGGTTAGTCATTGGCCTGATATCTCTATTCTGCCAAAGGGAAATTAAAACAAAGATTAAATATTTTTGAAAGCAAATAGCATAAACAAATGTTGTAAATACAAACATTTACCTCCCATAGAAAAATAAGAAGGATTTTAAGATAAAGTGGGCGCAAACACACACGGGCACTAACACCTACGGGTGCAACCAACACGGAGTCGCGGAGAGAGGGGGAGGGGGGTATTTAATGTTTATATTTATATTTAGCGAAATACAAGAGTTTGTTTGCTAAAGATGTTTCATTGCAAACATGTTTATTTTAGCTTTAATGGGTAAATGATCCGCTTTGGTTGCCGCGTGGTCTAACGCGCTACTCTCGTGTTGGACTATACTGCCAAAGATAGGGTGCACTGAGGGTGATTTTCCCTAAATGTTTTTCCACTCTCCCTCCACGTAAATCGGGTGCACTACCTCTTAAATCTTCTTAATCCCTAAGATATCATTATAGTTATTACATAGGCGTATAACCGAAAGGGTACTAAGATGCGTTTCTAAAAAAAATCTAGAGTTTGTTTGATATATTCCTTCGCATTCTTTTCTTAGCTTTTGTTTACATATTTGGGTAGTTTTTTACACATTTAAGGAAATTTCCTAGCATTTATAATGTAATTTTATTGGTCATTTTTAAAACCATTTTTAGGTCATCAAAGCCCAAACTCTGGTTATTATATTTAATCCCAGACTCTCTCAAACTACTATCACAACTCGTGTTCACTTTCAATATCCAATATTGTATTCAAATTTTAATATTTAGTGAGATATATTTTAAAATATTAACATAATTTTCTTACTGATATAACAGTAGTTAGAAATTATAATACCTGCATCGGTGAGTACGCAGATAAAGATGTCAATATAGTTTGGTTTGATTTTCCGGTGAAGAGGAGATTAAGGTTTGAATACTGGTCGAGTGATTTTTCCTAATGAATTTCTCACTTTGCCTTCATGTGTTTGGGGCTAGATTTCTTTTAAATTCTACTTTCGCCATCTCTGCCCCATTAGTGTAAGTAAACCGGATGCAAAATAATTATATAATTATTTAAAACTATAAAAATTATTGTAAAATGTATAGCAAATTTTATTGACTGTCTTTAAGGTAGAAAACACTTTCACTCATATCATTGAGTAAGTGGTCTATTATTCATTAATAAGGTGCCCAGCTACTTAGAAGAATTTGATTGCGAAGTTTATACCGTGGAGTAGTAGACATTTGTACTTATTTTATCTTAGTTCATGAGATCTGATGATCGTGATATTTATTTTTAAAGATTATTTAACGACCCTTAGTTTAATAGAAATGATGAAAGTAAAATTTATGTATTTTTAAAGGTTTTCCATTGTTGTACATAAAAAAATTCACCATAAAATTATCCTTCTTTAATTATATGTATGAACATAATTTTGTCACAAAAAAACCCTTATGTTGTATTTCTACGGATTAAGTTGATCCTGCACACGGTGTAAATAATGTAGAGTATATTAATTTATCAAATGTATTATTGGATGCTCTATATGGGTTAAAATAATCCTAGTTGATCATAATTTCTACGTATTTCAATCGACGTAACAATAATAGTTGCGCACTATTTTAAACTATAACGAGTAGGAATATAAATCTTCAGTAAAATATGAATACTTCTAATAGTCTGACCTTAGTATTTCACAGTAACTTAAATATTTTTGAGGTTTATATATTTTTTAAATTTAAATATTAGAAAAATTCATCAGCACTGAATGTTAGTAATTACTTTATATAAGTGATTTGAATTTAATTTATTTAAATATTTTAAGTTCAATAAAAAGATTAAAGATTGAACTTGAAGGGCAAGGAGAACAATAAATGTCGCCTAGATTGGTATTTAACTACCCGCGTCATCACAAGCCCATTTCATTGTCTCTACAAATGTCAACATATTTGTGTCTTCTCTTTCCTTCCTTGTTTCCTCTCTCTCTATCTGTTCTCATTTTCTCGCTATCTGTGGACGCCTTCCTCTTATACCGGGGCTTGGGACGCCGCACCACAATTACTCCCTCGGAATTATCTTGGCTGCAGGCGGTTCCAGGCCACGGTGCTACCCACCCCACTCTCATGACTATTCCCCTACCTTACCACCAACCCCGTTTGTTGAAGCTAGCGGGGTAGCGAGCGGTTCCTGGACGTCTATACACAAACTTTCTGTTCCAAGACTTCATATTCCCTCTCTCGGGATATTGGACATCTGATCTGAGAAGTTTGAACAATTCTGTTTGGGAACAGCCACTTTGTAACGTACGGAGGCATTTCTAAGTGGGAAGGAGAGGGGGTAAGGATGTGGATTAGTTGTGTAAATTGCTTGTAGTTCCTTCTTCTGTTTCAATTAGACGACTCTTGCTGGTGGTTTATATTCTTGGCTTTAGTGTGTCTTTTGTAGCGATGGTAGATATATCCTGTGGCATGAGTCATACAAGAAAATGAGGCCATTCGTTATACATAATCCAGATACGAAAATAATTTGAGTAGATTTAGTGGCAAGCGCATGAAAGGAATCTGTTAAATTAATTTCCTAAATTAAGCGTACTAATATACACTATACGATGCTTCATACTATCATGTATAACTTTTCTTACAGTTTATTATTACTATTATAGTGATTATTTTCAAATGTCTGTGATATATAAAATCAGTCAATTGCTAACTTTTGTGATTTATTTAATAGCTAAATTATTTTGACTAATTTATACAATAAACAATTTGAATCATTTTCTCTTGTAAAACTACTGTGCTTTATGCAAAATAAAACCATTAGTAATCATAAGATAATAATTGTTTGGTATAAACCATTTAAATGAATATATTTAAGTTTTAAGGTTAATGTTCCAAAATTACAATTATTTGCAAATCTATAAAAAAAATGTATTGTGTTAGATGCCTAAAAACAATGTTTGTTCTAAGATCATGGCCTCTGATTTGGTGTGTCTTCAAAGTTTGCAGAGCTTTTTGATAATCACCTGTATCCCTCTTTGTTCCCCATTTGACCAACAATGGCCCTATGCCTTACATGGAATACGTTATCGTCGATAGCTGAAACAATCAGTGTTGTACCGAGCGAAGATATAGGCCTACCATTATTATTCAACTTCAAACCGGGACAGTCTAGGTAGGTAGTGAAAATAAAATAACAAATTTTCAAGTGATGTTTATTGTACGAGTATTTTCATATACATAAAAACCTTTTGGCTTACAGAAGATTTATTAACGGAAATTTCCACATAACATAAGCTCACGCGCTTGGCTTGGACTAGTTCTAGGTGTTAATAAACCATTCATATTTCTCACTAGAATGTACTTTTTCTTTAGGAATTGATTTATCATTTTAGATCTTATCGTATCGTATCCTTTAACGCCTGGTAGGAAGACACTGGTCCGATAGAACGGCTTTCAAACAACGACACGAGTTACTATATCTCTCCCCACCCTATTACTATATATCTCTCCACCCTATTACTATATCTCTCTCCACCCTATTACTATATCTCTCTCCACCCTATTACTATATCTCTCTCCGCCTTATTACTATATCTCTCTCCACCTTATTACTATATCTCTCTCCACCCTATTACTATATCTCTCTCCACCCTATTACTATATCTCTCTCCACCCTATTACTATATCTCTCTCCACCCTATTACTATATCTCTCTCCACCCTATTACTATATCTCTCTCCACCCTATTACTATATCTCTCCCCACCCTATTACTATATCTCTCTCCACCCTATTATTATATCTCTCCCCACCCTTATTACTATATCTCTCTCCACACTATTTCTATATCTCTCTCCACCCTATTACTATATCTCTCCCCACCCTATTACTATATCTCCACCCTATTACTATATCTCTCTCCACCCTATTACTATATCTCTCCCCACCCTATCACTATATCTCTCCCCACCCAATTACTATATCTCAGTTTTTCGTGTTGTAGGCAAATAAGCAACATCAAGAGTGAGTTGTATTTCTGTGTATGTGTGCATGAATAATTTATATTTAATATATGTGCGTGCAGGATTGCCTAATCCGGACCAAAATACAAACCGGCCGGTACGTTGGGATGTAACTTTCAAAACGGAAAATTTCCTGTCAAACCGGGATGTATGTTAAGATTAAAGCCTGATTCACACGTTCGCTGAAAATAGAAAGCAGAATCTTCCTCAGTGGCGCAGCAATTTACACGCTGTTTATTGACCCGTGATGCATTGTGACGCTAACTTAAAACAGATGATTATTAACATATTTTATTATGTAGTGGATTGATATTTAATTTAGATAATTCTCTCGATGAATGTTTTCAAATTATAGCTCTGTATCGGGTTACAATCCAATACATCGATACACACGCTTTACATTAACGAGTTATTACAAATCTCCTCACAAGGGCTAACGAAGCTGTCTGCTTGCTTCTGGCTGTAGAGCGCATGCGTTGTCAAATGTGCATGCACAATAGTTTGAGATGATTAGTTCTGAGATTTGATTGGCGCTCCTGTGCCGAACATCTCAAGCAGAGTGGATGAAGTAGAGATGAGTTGAACTTTTTAGCGAAACAACTCGCTCTAATTAGGTATAAATATTGTGATTGGCTTAGAGTTCGTCACCTGACCACGTTTCTGTTCTACGCTAACTTTTCGATGAACGTGTGAATCCATAATAAGCCCGTACACAGTGTACAGTTTTAACTAGCCCTGCTTATCCTCGTGACACGATATGCGTTTCTATGGTGCTTCGTATTCGTATATATGTTTACATTCAATACGCAAAAATTACAATAAAAACTAACACATTCAAAATATTTATTAAAAACTATAAAACTATTTTATATTTGAAATTGAATTCATTTTCTCAAGGTTAGATATAGAAGAAAGCCCGAAACGTCCCTCACCAAATTGTTAAGTTAATTTAATAATATTTTACTGATATTTTTTCTTGCACTGCTAGCAAATGTAGCCCTTTCCGCCATTATTCGAATATTTTCGCGTACACCCAAACTTCCTGGCACTTAACCCTGGAGGTACGTGTACCCCACGTTGGGAACCTCTGCCTTATACCATTCGCCCACCGAAGCAGATCTTAGAGACATAATTTATTTGATAATGATATTTCTTTATCTTCCAATAGTTGTGAGAACTTCGACTTGCTGGCAAGTTGACCGAACGCCTCGCAACTGTAGGATGAATTAAAAGACAACAGGACTTTCCTTTCTTCTTCTGCTAGCGGCTTTGATTACTGCGGAGCAATGGCCCGGTAGACAGTTTCTAGATAATTGACTGAGTCGAAAGTAAATAACTATCGCCAGATCTCCCCTAAGAGGGGGAGGAGGGAGGGCATCAAACCCTTCCCCTTTAATCCAATGAGAACTTCCTGAGCCAAATAGATTCTTTCATCATCTCGGCATAAAAGACGATCGAAAGAAACCTTGAAAGAAAAACCATTTCGGTGACATAAGGAATTTTATTTCACATATTAAGTTTTAGCTATATTCCAACTATCGTTAATAGATATCAGACCTACTTCAGTGGCCGAATAGTCTAAGGCATCGCTCTCCTGTTAGACTGGCCTGCTGATGACCGGGGTATTGAGGTTAAACTTCCGGTTGGGTGTACTGAGGGTGAATGTTTATAAAATAGTTTCCCACTCTCCTTCCACGCAAATGTGGGTAGATTTCCTATAAAATGCTTCCTTCCATCTTAGACTTCCTACTCTGCCAAGTCTAATACCACCGAATTTACAAAAAAGGAAAATTTTAAATAAAATCAACCTCATTCCGTTGCCTTAGATTAGTTATTTTATAATCCAAACAGGTGGAACGATGTGGCCCTTAAATAAGCAATTAACAATAATAATTAGATTATCAACTATTAATATAGTTTAATCAGCATTAGAAGATGATATAAAAAATAAAGGCTAAGTAAACTAATTTATTAAAACTTACTACATTTATCTTACAGTTGTTAAAATTTATCGAAATCTTTCAAAAACTACAAGTTTGACGTATCAATACATGACGTAAGATTTAGTAACTTCTTACTTGTTGGATAATATTCTTTCTACGACGATATGTGGAGGTTAATGATGTATTTTAGTAGTTGAAAACCAATCATAGATGATATATTTAGGGGTTGTTTTATAATCAAATTATGATTTGATTATATAAAAATAATCTCTTTGATTGTACACGTTAATGCCATTGATCAAGGCTGATGTGTCTAATCCATACTAGGGTCGTTTCTCAAATTCGATTTGTCCATCACAAAATGAAATCAAATAAGATTTTTTTTTAAACACGAAATTATTCAAAACCTACTTAACCTTCGTGATCATTGGATTGAATCAAATTGTAGTAACGTAAATTCCCCTGGCTTTGTTGTTCAAATTAATTAACCATTGCGAAAATCGCTACCGTCATTAACTATATAATTACACGACTGTAAACTAATTATCAATTCATTCGCTATTAACGTTTCAGCTCCATTTGTGTTTAACTAATTAGAGAGTTCAGAACAAAACATACTAGGTTTTAAAATAAATTCTATACATGCCAATTCATTGTTCAATTTAGGACTGTGTTCACTATTAATATTCAGGTGTTTTGGGAATAAAACTAATGTTCATAGCTGACTATATAATATGTGGTTAAATCTCATAAATGCTTACAGTCTGATTTTTGTAGAAAGGGTCTGACAGCAGCTATAAACGTAACTAGATCCATTAATATATATATATATATTAATATATATAAATATATATATACTAGCTCCGCATCTTACTACCGCTTTGGACTATTCGCTTGTCACTTATTTACTAACTACGCTAAAGGTGTATAGGGATCAAGAAGGCTATATTTATTGGCAGTGTAACTGCATTTGCGTAGAGGGGAAGTGGAAAACCATTTGGGAAAAACCCTTAGTATACCCTACCGAGATTCGAACCTCGATCTCCCTATCATCAGCAGTATAGTATACTGCGAAATTAGCGCGTTAGATCACGCAGCCACCAACACGTGTCATTTATCTGATATTCATACACCAAGTGATGTTTTTCGAAACTCTCAATTTTGATATAAATTATCAATATTTATATTTAAAAAACAATATAATAATATTTTATCAATTTTAGCCACAAAAATGTGTTTGTCATTTATGATAAGCTCTATTTTTTATGATCAATATTTATATTAAAAAAACAATATAATAACATTTTATCAATTCTAGCCACAAAAATTTGTTTGTCATTTATGATAAGCTCTTTTTTTTTTATGAAAATTTCACTGTAACTCTCGTGAATCCACACTACACTCACAACTAATAGTGACCAAATGCGTCATTCTCGTCTAGATTGGTTTGCTGGTGGTGGGATGGTCACAGTTTGATTTCTGGCCGGATGTAAATAGTTGTTTTTTTACAACTCTTCTTTCACTCAAATTTGAATACATTTCCTCTAAACCCCCTAACTTTCTCACCCTTGCCTCATTAGTGTCAATGAGTGTATGTCGGGGAGGGGGGGCAGTAACACGTGGTACACACAAACAAATTGTTCCATCCGGTTGTTGGTTTATTGATAAAATACGTAAACTTGGAGCTATTTAATAATACTTTAGTGCCTTCCTTTGAAAAATTAGGATCTGTTAAAATTAACTTTATAGCGCGATTGTTCAAGTCTACGTCACATGGACAGAAATAATGGTGTCAAGAGAAATTTGAAAATGTTACGAGGCTGCTCGGTCTTGGAGTGTAGTTCATAGCCTCACACGAGATAAAAAAAATATATCCACGGTGCTGCCACGCACCTGGAAAACTGGAACAGCAAGTAAAACAGAGTTTTTAATAGAAAAAAACAGTAAAAAACAAGGAATATTACAAACAATTCTAAAATATGTTTTTAATTTGACATATTAAAATATCATATTTAAATAGTAAGCCTTTTCATAAAAGAAAAATCTAACTGATGAACTAACATGCTGTTTCAAATTCATGCCACCATCCCCCTCCCTTCCTCCCGGTCCCTTCAACGTCTTGACCTTTATTCTACCTAAAGCATTGGGTTGAACAACTGCTTAAAGTTGTCCATAAACATCAAATTATCCTGTTCTAAACACCAATAAAATGAATTCCAAATATTAATGTTTATAAAAAATGAAATATTTCATTCCTTAATATTTTCTGACACCTTAAACTACCTGGAAAACTGGAACAGCCAGTAAAACAGAGTTTTTAATAGAAAAAAACAGTAAAAAACAAGGAATATTACAAACAACTCTAGAATATCTTTTTAATTTGACATATTAAAATACCATATTTAAATAGTAAGCCTTTGCATAAAAGAAAAATCTAACTGATGTTCCTGTCCTAGTCTTAAGCAAGATTATAAGGCATATGAAGCTACAAGAAAATATATAGCTTGAGTAAAAAAAATGACCCAGACCACAGGGTAGAAACAATAACGGAAGTAAAAAAATCCTTTATATTTACTTGTAAAGTGTCTTTATAAACGGAAATTACTTCTGGGAACCCAGGAAAACACAGGAAAATTTGTGTTAATAAAGTAGTGGCAGCCCGGACTCATTGTTATCATTTATTTATTACCTCCCCCTCCCACCCAAAAAATTGTTTTTGCATTAAATAATGAAAACGCATATGCACTTTTGAAACAAATTTCAACGATTTACAGTATAGGTAATTTTTTAATCATAGTTGTATAGGCACAAAGAGTGTTGGCAACGCTTAAGGACCACGCTTGACCCTCTAAACCTTAAATGCCAAGTTTCAATATATCAAAGGACGCACAATAAGTAGTTTTAAAAGGCTAAGTTCCGGAGATCCCTATAAATGTGGTTAAGGCCACTGATAACTCAATTACCCGCGTCATTGGACACAAGGAATAAATGTGCAGTCTGTTTTTCCGGTAACGGGAGGTCAATGTTATAATCCTGGCTAGGCGTATTGAAGGATTTTTTTCCCCCTAGATTGTTTCCCAATTTCCCTTGAATAAAATTTGGGTACATTTATTTTTGGTTTTAACTTTTTTATCTCCACTTCATTAGAACAATTAACTGTATATTGTCAGAAAATAAAATAAAGTGGGGTGAAAAATACCTTAATAAGTGGGGTGTTCTCCCAGACAAACTCAATCCTCTTCAGTGGCCACGTGGTCTAACGCGCTAAACTCGTGTTGGACTATACTGCTGAAGACGGGAGATTAGGATTTGATTCAGGTAAGGTGCACTGAGGGTGGTTTTTTCTCAATGGATTTACACTCTCCCTCCACGAAAATGAGGGTGCGTTTTCTCTCAACTAAACCTTCCTAGTTACTAACCCATTAGTGCAGTTAGTACATAGGTGTATAAACCAAACAGGTAGTGAGACGCGGTGCTAAAAAAACTCAACCTTTTTAAAGTGCTTTTGGATCCCAAAATTTATAGCACGGATTATCTTAAATAGAGAAAACCATTGACCATACATGTACCAAGCTCGGCTTATATTGTGCGGATTTTCTAATCCTGGTTTGTAAACCTGGTTGAAACGAACGTGCGAACGTGAGGTCCGCCTATATATATTCCTGACTTGTTTTCGTCGTTATCCTACACCTCAAATAAATTGCCAAAGTTCAACTCTAATGAGAGAGAAAGTAATTGTATTTACTCAAGAGAATAGTGCTGGTAAGAGAGAGAGAGAGAGAAACATTAAACAGAAGAGGAAGGAGACTTCTTGTTAGATGAAGCTTGTTTTGTAAAATAAGACCATCGTCAACATTAGCTTAAGGATGTAAAATAAGGTAGGAGGGGTTGTGAAAAGTAGGCTCATACATTTCAACTAATATACAACTGTGGAGGTTAATTCTACAAAATAATTTATATATGACGCACGAGTGCACTTTGCTATTTCCTAACATAAATTTAACAAACAGAAACTCCCTGACTATTAATTTCTGCATAAATAATAAAATATTATAATTATAATTGATCCGCTAATTTATGGTAGACCAGGTGATTATATTACTCTTACATGGTTACAATAAATGCTATCTTTCTACTTTTAAATAAAATATTAGCCCC
Source organism: Timema californicum (assembly GCA_902141385.1). NCBI lineage: Eukaryota > Metazoa > Arthropoda > Insecta > Phasmatodea > Timematidae > Timema > Timema californicum. The sequence goes on along the minus strand of CABFOW010000096.1, from coordinate 367,824 downwards.
AGTAGAATAAATAGAATTAGTAAGCTTACTCCGCTTTTGAAATCCATCTAAAAATATATTGTGAGAGTCTGATACGTTAAACAGTAAAAATCTTAAATTTGAGTTTTTATTAAGATTATTTAACGCACTTTCTAAATACATGAATATATGACCTGCAAACCAACTTGACCAAAGTTGATACACAAAATAGCCTATAATAAGCCTAATTTAGTGATTTGTATTCCTAAGTCTGAATTTAAAGTCTGGAGTTCTATTTCTATTGATTGTATTGTTTGTTTATTTAATTAATCGATAAACTAAAAAACTTCAGAAAGAAGAGTAAAATCATTTATGCGCATGCTTGAGTGGTTTCTGGGTTAAACTAGTAAATATTTTATGAAGATTACAGGATAAAAACTATAACCGTTAACTCTGTCCAAAAAACATATTTCTGTCGCTTTAATCCTAACTTTTATTTAAAGATTGGTTTAAAAATATGTATTTACATATTCAAATGATATTTAAAATATTCAAAACAATGGCCATTGCTTGATCATCAGAAAAAGGTAAGTGATAAATCATATACTATCATATTATAGATTATACTATCATATTAGAGTTTTAAAAACTACTAATCATTTATTAATGCTCATTCCATTGTCGGCATCTCACCGTTTTTAATTTACCGCTTTGCCTCCTTATTCAACAACTATTCGCGCTAGCTACACTTGAGAAAAACAAACCTGTTTTTAGTAATTGAATTGACTTCTCATAATTCATTAAACACTAGCTTCCAACCAATTAAGAAACATTTTATATCATGCTAATCTATTATTTATTCCTTAATACACTTTTCAAACTGGAAGATATTAATATTGTTTTCACTAATACAACCAACTTTCTTACTACCCATTCGGGCTATGCAGTAATTACGCTAATGATTTTAGGCAGTAGGAAGGTAATATTTAAAGGAAGTGTACCAACATTAGTTTGAAGGGAGAGTGAAAAGCCATCTTGGGGTAACCACCATTAATACACCTGACCGAGATTGGAACCTCGATCTCCCCATCATCGGCAGTCTAGTCTAACATAAGAATGGCGCCTTTGACCATGCGGCCATTGAAGGGGGTATAATATTTATAAATAGGTATAGAAGAAAATTATAGCTTACAATAAATGCATCTGCATTAACATTGATATAGAATAGTATACAATAGTTAAAATATGTGCAAACTATGCTTCACTGTGCTCAGATGGAGTTGGAATTATAACCTCCACATCACTGGTAAACCATACAATGCGACACTGACGCCTTTTTAGGGGTAACCGCTGGTGAGGGAAAGGACGTTTACAAAACTTGTACCAAGTTTTAGATAACCATTTTATGTGAGCAGAGAGCGGAAGATTAGATAAATAACAAATAGTCTTATTCTTTTTATTCCATCGTGTCTTACTAACAGTTTGCCTTTTACGCATATATATATATTAATTTACGCTAAAAGGGTAGTGATGAGAATGGTAGAATTTAGAGGAAATGTACTCTCATTTGCATTTAAGGAAGATTTGGAAACAACCGAGGAATATCCTTTTAATACACCCAGCTAAGACTCGAACCTTCATCTCTCCCATCCATGTAAACCCAGACTAAAAGGTATTGGCATTTAGGCCACGTGCCCATCCGTGTTGGTTGGTAACAAATATAAAATGATATTTTTTATTGTAATGTATTTCATTGGTTTACATGTATGCATAGTCTATGAATACGAGAACCTTATTTTTTTCAATTTATTTCATGATTCATGTATGCCATTTTCAAAAAGGCATGTCAAATATTTATTGTCCTATTCGAATTTTTACAGATTGGTTTGACAAGATCGGTACCACCTTCACATTTTGTCTGATACAAAATATTGTGTTCAAATAACTTTCTTATAATTTTGAGATAAATTCAATATTTAATATCATTTGATTATCTTATCAGTTGTGTGTTTTTTAATCATAGATCGCGTCTAAAATATCTGCTTTTAAGTCCTAAGAGTTTTATCAACCGGGTTTATAAAGGGAAGCTGGAAAGATAATACCTTTGTTTCATCGGAGTGTCACATCAAGCTAAACAAACTTTTTGAAAAGTATCAACTTGTTGTGTCACGTTTTGTATGAGAAACAGTGACAACGTATGTATATTATACTTTATTTTTTCTAGCCGCACCCTCACCTCCATCCCAAGCAGACTTGAAGGGAAATCATTACGACCTTCCTAGGCTTTTCAACTTTACCGCCTTGTATAACCGACCACCTCCTCTGTTACAAGATTGACTGACAGTTTGCTGATAGTGGGAAAAAGAGGTTGAAAGAATCGTCGAGAGTCCACCCACCTTCTCTTCAATCCCCTTCCCTCCTTCAAACAACCCCGCTCCCTCCCAAACCACTTTTCACTTGATCGATTGATATACTTTTCTAAAGGGGAAAAAAAAGAAAAAATGAGAATACAAATTAGTTTTCGAAAGTCTCTGGAATTAAGTCGACAAGTTGATGGATATTTCACTTTGACTGTGCTTTATTTGGCTGATTTCTAAAGCCTGGAACACACGAAATAACCTCTTGTACAAAACGTTTTACAAAAAGTTGCAGACTAAAGATGGCATCATGGGAATAGCATGGATTGAACAAGATCTACTTTGCACTACTTTTTATATTCCATATCTTGTACCGTATCTTGTAGGGAATAGAACGCGTCCTATGTCAGCCACTTTTATTGTACAACTTTTGAGCTGTAAACACAGGTAGCCTCGTCTGCCAGTCAGAAAATTTGTTTAAATACATTACAGACTACTATATAATATATATGCATACATACAAAGATGTATATATAACTTTGAACGTCACCTGTTTTTAATTTTATATATATCATATTAAATAGTATGTTTTTTATACTCTCTCTCTCTATGTATATATATATATATAAATAAATATATATATATATATATTTAAACAGTTTTTACTACTTGAGATTATTCACAGATTATGCTCAAGATCTTGTGTGCAAACATATTATGCCGTGTGAACTTGTATGCGGTCAATGCGACCAAAATATTGTACACATTCTTGCACAACTTAACGTACAAGAAGTTGTAACTCACTTCAGTGGCCACATGCTCTTACGCGCCATTCTAGCAATAGACTAGATTGCTGATGACGAGGAGATCGAGGTTCGAATCTCGGTCGGGTGTACCGAGGGTGGTTTTTTCCAAAATTGTTTTCTGCTATCCCTCCACGCAAATGCAGGTACACTTCCTATAAATACAACCTTCCTCATCTCTAAAACCACTAATGTAATTATTACATAAGCGTATAAGCCGGACGGGTAATACAAAGCGGTGTTTAAAAAAAGTTGTGACGATCTCAATATGATGGCAATATCAATGTCTGGCTAGAAACAATTGAAGTGATTTTTGTACAAATTCATTTTTAATCATTTTCGATATCTGCATTGGTGATTGCATGGTTTAACGCGTTACCGACTTTTTTATTTTGAATTGCTGCTGAAGGGGAGGTCAGGGTTTGGGTCTCTTCAAGGGGTACTGAAAGTGTTATTTCTTAAAAGTTTTTACCCTTTCGGGCTTTACACTTATGTACTAATTAAACTAATGGTTTTAAAGATTAGGTAGGTTATATTTATAAGAAGTATAGCCACATTTGCATGGAGGAGGAGTAAAAGACTAATTTGGAAATAAACTTAAGTAAATCCGGCTGAGACTCGGACTCTGATCTCCCCGGTATCGGCAGTCTGTTATATTGAGAGAGTGGCGCGTGAGACAATGCGGCCACCGAGGCGGGTTGGTTTCCATATAAGTATTTTGTTTATTGGGTTCATATTGTTTAATTAAAGATCGCTCAATTTTAAAGAAAATGTCATTAACCACTATGATAGGCGATTAAAATAGCCTTGTTACACTAATCTAAATGTTAATACTTCTACCAAAAAATCTACACTAGCTTATGCTTCTTTAATTCGTTCGTTCAGTTCAAATTAATTGGTCCGAAAACTTTATCAAACTAGTATTAAAAACGTACACGTATTGAAATTATTTTGACATTCTACTTGTTTGAAATGCAATAACATCCAGGAAGATTTATTTAGGATATACAAACTTTAAAAAAATAAAGTCAGCTTATTCTAATAAAACATTTTAGAAAAATACTTTGGCTAAATACTTCAGTAATCTTAGTATAAGCTCTTCTACCATACACTAAACTAAATTATTTTCACTTCACCGAACCTTACCTTATATTTTAAGCCATCATAGTATTTAAATAATAATAACAATAATATTCCTACTTTTGATTAGAACATTTATACATGCATTTTTCCCAATGAAAAAATGCATTAATTGTGTATTTTATAGGCTTTATTTTAGCCCAATTTCGGAATAAAATCATCATTAAGACCTCAAACTAAGTTCAACACTCATTTAAATAAAATAGTATTAAATAATAGAGTAGTTTTTGAAGTTGTACTTCTTTAGGCGCGTTATGAAAAAATGATGAGAGTGAAATTTTAAGATGCGCGCGCATCACTGTAACAAAAAGTAACAGGTTGAAGCTAAACCGCTCATTAAGTCTCGAAAAAAAAAAGCTACCAACAAAATAGAAATAGAACCTCTGTTAGTCGCGCATGTTGGTACGTTCGTCGCCTCTGATCACTGTTTTCATATATATAATATTTATCCACATGTTTCTAGTTTCTACATTCACAACACGTGTTTTAGTTTCATACAAGTGCGAATTATATATGTGCTAATAAATTATATTCAGTAGTGATTTAAATTGAATATTTTGATTAATATTATTTACTATTCGTAAATATTAGTGAAAAAAATTGTGCTTATAGACTTTTTCAAGTGCTCCAATATAATTGAGGTTAACTATCCGTATGTATTATTTATTGATATAAATTAAAATATTATTATTTAACATAATTAATACTAAATATTATTAAATTATTATTGTTAAATATTTATTATTGGTTATTTAATATCTACAAAATAAAATTAATAAAACACTTAATAAACTTTTTGATAAAAATGAAAAGTGAATATTAAATTAAGAAAATAATAAATATTTAAAAAATGAATAAACTTAAATTCAATTTTTGAATTTATTATTAAATGTATTCATTTACTTTTAAAATATTAAATAATCAATAATAAATATTTAAAATTAAGAATCTTATAATATTCAGTACAAATTATGTCATATATATTTATTATTTTCTAAATTTTATTTTTTATAATTATATATATATAATTAAATTATTAATTGGTGTGTGTACTTATGTATATAATTTAAAAATAACATTCGAATAGTGAGAGAATTTATGTTACACTTAATGTAAGAAAATAAATATTTATTTATTTAATTTTTCAAATTTAAACTGAACTTTATTGACTGTGTTTATTATCCTTTTCCAGTCTTTTTATCATTTTATTGTAATTAATTATTTGCATGCAATTAAAAACTATTTTTTGATGATTCCAAAGAAGTATAACTTCTCACGCGCGTACATAAGTACACACACCAACTTTTTTTTTTCCTGCAAGATTTAGTACGTACAGAACGACATTATACTTCATGGTCTGTTTGATTTGTGGCCCTACAAATATGTCATCCTAAATTTTTGCATCACTGATTGTAGGTAATGTATTCTTGAGATGTTTAAAATTTTGCCCCATTTGTTAGTGGGATTAGCAAAAATATTCATCAATTCAAGCTTGATATTATGCAGAGGAGGTAAACACACTTTTTTTAAGAATCCAAAACCGACTTTTTCTTGATATTATTCGTCCAGAAAGAAACCGTGGTGTGGTGGTCACTGAGTTTGGTCATAATGAGCCTTCTTGGCCATGCTGTTCCATTTGCAGAGAAAACAAGAGTAGTTGGTATACTCCGACTGCATTCCTAACAAGTGATACTGGTTCAGATCCCCACTTATACAAGTATCTTAATCGTGTTCAAAATAATTCATCTTCTCCATAAGTATCATCATGTTTTCATAGGACTTCTTCATGTGATAGAAATGGCCATTTGGAATGTCACCACTCATGTGGATTGTTTTCATATCCTAAGTAACTCATTAAACCATTTTTTTTTTTACAAAAGCAGAGATCACTAATGATTGGAAAAAAATTACGTTACCTTTTTGATGACTTTGACGTACCAAGACGGTTGTAGTTTTATTCACCAGGGTCCAGCCTTGAAAACGTGAACCTAGTAGTCGGATTGCCTCCGTTTACAGGCTAAGCTTCCTCATTTAATTATTGAGTTCAGCTTGGATAGTTAAATAAGGGTCTTTAGAACAGGAAGGGGGTTGATAGTCACTATATTAAGCTTGAACCAATGCTGATTTCCTCATCCTTTTCTTCAAGTTGAAAATTTTCAGGAGGTACTGTTATTGACAATTCATCATTATTAAAGACTAAATTCGTATTTTATCAATAATACGAGGTATTTTCACATATATTGCAGGTTTATTATACATACCACTATCGACATGGGACCGATAGCTTTTCTTCCCCTTCGAAGGAAGATATGATACGGATTTTATCGCTCAAGTAGAATCCATCAACCCCGATTGGGGTTGAACCCAAGATCGTTGGGTCCTGAGGTGAGCACTTTACCCCAAAACCACCAAGGTTGACTTTACTAAGAAGAAACTTTTAAAAATTACAAAAAAACAACTCTGTCAACATTGATAACATTTTACTGCATTATTGGTGTGATTTCATAAGTATTAGTATTATATACCAAAAGTGAGATGGCTTAATGTAGGAATACGTAAAAATAGATCTAGTAGCTTTTCTAGCTATCGGATAAGACCCTATGAGAACAGAACTGGGAAAGTTCCTTTAATACCTTACATATTCCACAATGTCTTGGACGATCCTAATCGTATTTGTAAAACCAAACAAACTACAAACGGCTAAATTATTTTGTTGTTTCCTTCCACGTATAATACTACACACACGATCTGCATAACCTACGTTTCCAGAACAAATTAAACACATCTCACGTCAAATACACTAATTCACATCCCATTCAACTCCCCTTGACGAAAGCAAACGACACACAAAACCCAAATTGACTTCCTTCAGAATAGTCTTGGTGCTCTCGGGAGATGACATCCGCCAAATGTAGACACAACCCCCTCCTAACCCAGCACCCCTCTTGCGTACTCCCGCAACCGAAGGATCGTTTTCTTCCCTGAATCCTATCTCTTCAGAATATTCATGAAGATAATTAGTTTGAGTTCCAATGTCTCAGGGAGCGTCGTGCAAAACAACTGGAGTGGATGTGTGGTTCACCCTAACCTCTTGCGTCACTAAATAAATAGCTCTCTAGAGTAGTCATTTTATAGTTTAAAAGTTTAACATAAGAATTTTTTTAATTAGCACCACGTCTTACTACCAGTTTGGGTTATACGTTTATGTACTAATTACACTAATAGGTTTAGGGATTTGTTAGGTTATATTTATAGGAAGCGTACCCGCATTTGCGTGGAGGGTGAGTGAAAAACCATTTTGGAAAATCCACCCTAAGTATACCTGACCAAGACTCTAACCTTGAGCTACCTTTAATCGGCAGTCTAGTCTTCTGCAAGAATAGAGTATTAGACCACGTGGCCACCGAAGTGAGTAAGAATTATTTAATGATTTAAAGTAAAAGGAATGGATTAGTGAATGCTATTAAAGTGAGCCCGTATTAGTGTGACGAGAGGACGGAGAAAATCACAGTAATTCATTCTGATATAAAGTAGAGAAGTATTGAATTACTTCTTTACTTTNNCCCCCCCCCCCTCTTACTACAACTTGCTATTAATGAGTAGTTGATCCTAATGGGCTGCTTGTTTCCCCCCTCTTGATAGTTCTCCCTCAGCACGGCCACACAAACTTTTTAATAAATTTCCAACATTGTTCCCAAAAACTATTTTTAAAGTTTTTTCCTTTGGCTTTAGTCTTTAAAAATCTCACTATTATTATTACTATTATTTTGAAGAGGTGTGTTGAACATCCCGTATAATTTTAGTACTTGAGCAAGTGTTGTTAATGATTAATTCTCAAAAATGGTAGCCCCCCCTTTCTCAGGAAAATGTTCAAAATATAGACTTCCCTTTTTTAGAATGGTCCTTGTCTGGATTTTGTTTTAAATTAGATGCCTCTCAAAATGTTTTGAAGTGGTCCATCCCCAGTAAATTTTTAAAATTCTTATGCCAATAAAATCTATTTAGAATGGTCCTGGACTTTAAATTTCCCGGTAGACAGCAGCATTCAAGCACTTTTCCCATCTTTTTTCGATAAACAACATTTCAGCATACTTCCCAGTTTTCCTGATCATTGGTCACCCTGTCCTTCGCCAACCTTAGCGCCAAAGCCCTTTCTACCCTCACTAAAACAGATAGGCAAGGTATAGCTCGCTCTGCTAGACTGCTTGTCTACCACTTGATACTTCACCTTCTCTAACTTTAGTGCTAGAGCACTCCCTCCCCTTACTATAGCCACAGTTTGGTGAATACTAGTCCAACCTTGTCGGTTGCTTGATACCTTTCTGGCTCTAAGCTCTACGTGTCTACTATTAAATGCACTGTCCTATGTTGTCAGTTTGTAGGACGTGTGTTGGTAGAATAATATATATGGGTTTAAAATGTGCCCTAGTAAAAATCCGGGCGTTTTCAAACATACTTTTATTTTATGACCACTCTTCTCATAGAATCTCGTAACATTTCCAAAGTTCAGGAGATTACATCCAACGGTGCGTAACAGTAAAATATCGAATTTTGTAATGTCGACAAGACTTATTTATAATCCTCTTTATTTTTTACTGCGTGGGCCTACTTTTAGACAACGTCAACAATTTTACTTTATTAAAAAAAAAATTTACTTCGTCTTTAAATATTCAACAAAATAAAAAGATATAATTGTAAATATTTTTCCAATGAGACACATGGCGAGACCGAAAAAAAAAATCAAATTGTGAAATAAAATAAAAAATAAGCCAAAACATAATTAAGTCAATGAAAAATTTAATATTTTCAGCGTTAAAATATCTTCCTTTTTATTATCTAAATATGAATAATTAATAAGTAAAATACGAGCATTATAACAGTTGGTCCATTTACTTAACTGATTTAGCGCTATAGAAGGATTTTGGTAGGAAGAATAATTTATAAAATACAAACATATTTGTTTCGGCCAAAATTGATTACAATTTACTATATTATTAGTGTCATGTATTATATTGATAGTACCCACCAATATTGACAGCTCGAGATCACATGACTTAATGTATGAGCACGTGAAAGTAGATTTAGTAACATATCTAGCTGTAAGCTAATGTTCTTATTATTATAAATGGTACGGAACTCCAACCAGACTTTCTCGCTCTATTGTTTAAAATGGAGATAGGCACTCAAAACTCGTAATATATGTGAAACCAAATAATTTAGACTAGCAAACCCAAGTATAAATTGCACTATACTTACGTAACAAAATTTATAGATCGCGGTTTTAAATTTTATAATTTTATTTTTAAAGAATTGATGTCCTCATTTGTATGTTTGAACCAATATAAAAGATCGATTTTGGGTCCACAAGACATTTATAAATGCTGACCAATAAAAAATGAAAATATTGACTATTAAGTATAAAATGAAGGAGATAGATCATTGTTGTACAAACATTTCTATTAGGAGGTTAAAGGAAAAATAACAAACTTTTAAGAGACTTACTTATATTTAATTACTCTATGGCATTAAATAATTATTGCGTTTGAAATTAAGTAGTATCTCTTTACAACTAAAGCTCACAAAATTGTATTAATATATTCGCCAATATCTCAGAAACTGTTGGTTTGAAAAAAAAAATATAAAATAAAGGTTTTTAGTTTTTAATAGTACGACAATTTTGCAATTATAACTTATCTAGTATCTCAAATAGTTGCGGGGATACGGAAGTGTCTGATTCTGTAAAGTACCCCAAAATCATTTTCACGGGAAAATGAAAATATCTATTTAATAGATAATCTTAATCAACGTATATATAGAAATTTTAATCAAAATCGTTAGAGCCGATTTTGAGAAAATAGAATTTTTCGCTTTTTATTAATACACTCTTAACTTTAGGGTGAAACAGACACATAGACCGACAGCATTGCTAAACCTACTTTTTAGGGCGTCGAGACGTCGACATCCATCAACATTTCGGTTTAGATTTTTTTAACGGTCGCAATACTTTACCTTTAGTATTGCTTTAGCTCAATTATTAATTATTCAAATATTTATATCACCAGAAACTTAAATAAGCTTTCAGCCGAGACATAAAAATTGGTGTGTGTACTTATGTACTCGCGTGAGAAGTTATACTTCTTTGGCATCATTAAAAAATAGTTTTTAATTGCATGCAAATAATTAATTACAATAAAATGATAAAAAGATTGGTAAAGGATAGTCAACACAGTCAATAAAGTTCAGTTTAAATTTGAAAAATTAAATAAATAAATAAATATTTATTTTCTTACATTAAGTGTAACATAAATTCTCTCATTATTCGAATGTTATTTTTAAATTATATACATAAGTACACACACCAATTAATAATTTAATTATATATATATA
>CABFOW010000096.1:343751-356497 GCA_902141385.1 Timema californicum | reverse complement strand
TTTTTTTCGAGACTTAATGAGTGGTTTAGCTTCAACCTGTTACTTTTGTGTTACAGTGATGCGCGCGCATCTTAAAATTTCACTCTCATCATTTTTTCATAACGCGCCTAAAGAAGTATAACTTCAAAAAAGTACGGTGTATTTTTAAAATTATTGTTCAAAATTGTCTAGGTAATCATCGATCTCCTAGCTACAAGGAACTTTTTATGAACCGTTGGCCAGATAAAAACCTTTAGGATGTACCATATCCTTAAAAATACACTCCCTGGCCACTTACTTGGATTTCTTACTTACAAACCTAGGACAAAGTCAGCGATGAACACTGACAGAGATATCACAAAGATATCGCTAAGATGTAAACCATCTATTAGGGAAATTGGGATTCAAACAGAATGATAAATTTAAACGATACTCTCTACAAGAGTAAATCTTAATCCAAAACAATTCAACTTTTAAACTATTTTTTAATTATTGTAAATATATTTAAAGTTGTATATTTAATAAACATAAAACTCTATATTTCTAAATAATTGCTCGTGGTAAAAAAATTAAAACCATTTTTTAATTCTGCATAAAAAACTATGTAAACACTATTCACAATAAGATGAACAAAAAACTTCCTGGTTAGTGTTAGCGCAGATAAAAAAATACCATCATATTTTTAGCTCCATATCTTACTAACGGTTTGGGCTATACGCCTCTCTATTAATTATGCTAATGGGCTAAGGATGAGAAAAATTGGATTTTACAGGAAGTGTACTCATATTTGTGTGGAGGGAGTGTGGAAAATCATTTTCGTAAAACCACTGTCAGTACACCCGGCTGATATTCGAGCTCCGATTTCTCCATCATCGACAGCTTACTCGATTGCAGGAGTGACGCCTTAGACTATGCGGGTACCGAAGTGATTCTTAGTTTCAGTTTAATCAACAACTTTATGTACCACAACTCCTACGTTATTAAGCGGGATTAATTAACATGAGATCACTATTGCACTACATATTCAAATTTATCTTGGCGCTTATCATTGTACAGGTATTTGCAAAACTAGATACATAACACATTTAACAATAATTATTATATAGAACATTTTATTATTATTGTACGTGTTCTATTTATTGTAAAGTGATTTTTATTAATAGTGCTATCATGTACTGTAACTTTAGCACTTCCCTTACATATACATATCGTAATATAGAATTGTTTAAACAAATTTTAATACACATATTTGGTAATATTGACTTGTTTTACTGAAAAGTGTAATGTTAACATCAAAACGAAGATACATTATGTAATTAATTCAATCTTGGAAAATAGGCCAAATACTTAACATCTATACGTTGCATGTAGATACTTACTAGTTGAAAAGCACGACAAACCAGTAGATAAATAATTAAATACTTAATAAGTACCATCTGTCATCGAGTCAAAGCCCTTATACGTTTTTTATCCACCCCTTCAACAACGTAATCGTGTAAATATGCAGTACACTTAAAGATTTTGGTGGAGTCAAAATCAAAACAACTGACAGATTATTTTTTACGTAATAATTATTTTGTTATTTTAAATATTGTTGTACTTATATTTTAACACACTCAACAACTTATTAACTCCTTCCACGCAAATATTGGATTGCCAATGACGGGAAGATTGAGGTTAGAATAGCAGTTGGGTTTTTCTTAAATGGTTTCCTACTCTCCTTGCACACAAATGAAGGTTCATTAACTGTAAATTACACTTCCCTCATCCCTATCCAAACTGTGTGAATATGCAGATAGTCCTAATTATTAGTAAAATACGATTCACACAAAAAAAACTATAATATAATCTTGTTTACTAATTAATTAAGTGAATACTGGAAACAAATTTGGAACTACATACTTAATAATATTAATATTAATAATAATTTAAATTCAATTTCAATTTCCTTTATTATAGTGCTGGCACACAGCCGTAAGATCTATAACAGGCTATCACTGAAAGTACACAAGTACCTAACAAATACATATATCTACACGAGAAAATAAGATAAACAATAATGGCTAAATAATGTTATATAATGATTAATAGTTACTAATAAGTAATTAATAATGATAATAATAATAAACAATAATAATAAATAAATAAAGAGTGGCTGAAATCAGTAACAATATGCAAAAAATAAATCAGAATATTGTAAATTTAAATATTATAGACAAAACCTCTTCATGATAAATTATTGATATGGGATTTCCTGAGTTTAACTTTTCTTTTATGATAGAAGTAGAATTTGACAAATATAGAATTGGCGCTATGGACACAACGAACTATAGGGCTTACCTATTAATAATAATATGTCTTTATGCACCAGACATAACTAGACAAGGAAACCATGGTAATAGTGGATCAGCTTGCAGGGGTAGCTGAGCAGTTCTGCAACGTAGTAATGTCAGATGTGTTGCCTACCAACAATGGGGCACACTCACGATGTTTAGTTGTTATTTAATGGAACAAGGTACAGTACATCAGTGTGGGAATCCGGTTACGAGTAACTTGTATCTCTCTCTTGCTTCTAAGCTAGCTTGTTAATAGTGTGCCGATGAAAGTTTATGTTCATTATTCACTGTCATAAAATCCCATGTCAATCAAACTGTAGTACGCGTACCATTGAGTTTTATTATTTATAAAATATCTTTTGATGTCATAAAGTCTGATATAAAAATTAATGTTGATTTTAAGATGATATCATGTATTAATTCAGCCTTTATTTACCTCCATCATATTCTTTGATTAACTTAGACTTTATTAAAATAAAAGGAAAGACTATTTATATGTCACAAAATATCGGGTAATAATGTTTCCTCATTTTTGTGAGCTGTAAAGGTTTAGTTGGTAACGGCATGAATCCAAAAGGGGTATAAGACTGATACAATTTTGTTAAACACTATTATAGCGAGCTCACATTAAAAATATATTTTCCCATTGATTTGTCCTATTCTTCATCTTACCTTCTTTTATCATCTAAAACTATTCAACACCTGGCGTATAAAACGAACAGGTAGTAAGACGCTATGCAAAACAATAAAAGTGGAGTGAGAATTTGCATAATTAAGATTTTCATCTTAAGACCAAGCTGTAACAAACCTTTTTTTAAACATACAGTTGTAAATTTAAAAAAATCACTAATTTAATCGGACTCGGTGACCTGGTGGTCTAGGGGTAAGGTGTCGGACTTCTGTGCTGGGGATCCGGGGTTCATTCCTCGGTTCCGGCACAGATTTATCTGATTACCAAACCCTTCCTTCACCTCTGACAAGACATATTGTGAGTGTGGGGAATGCCAGGCCTCCACCGTGGTTCGGATTCCACGTTAAACTGTAGGTCCTCCATTTCATCTCACAATCACCCTACCATTACACATTAGCGTAAATGCGTATAACCCGAAAGGGTAGTAAGACGCGGTGCTAATAATAATAATAATAACTAATCGGACTGCATGGAATTTTTAAAAATATGTGTAGATTAATACCTTTGGTTGTCAAAATATGGTTTATAGTAAATACTATCGTCTAGCTTAGATGCTGATATCTGGGATCAAGTCCAAGATGAAAGCACTAAAATTAGTTTCTCACAAAATAAAATTATTTTCTGGGCTGGATGAACTATCCATAGTCAAAATAGGAAGGGCCATACTCTTATAAACTATAGTGAATCCACCTGTATACTTTTTCTGACAGCTCAAAATAATTACGATATCTACCCCTGTGCATTTACGTGTTTTGAGGTAAGCTCCGCAGCGCTCAGCATTGACAATTTTCTAAGTTTGACACTATTGTAGCTAAGCGTAATGGGCTTAAGTCATATAGTCCACCCGAGGTAAATTGTTATATCATTATAATCTAAGACAGTGGTTCCTAATGTTTGGCCATTGGGTCACGTCCTGCCCGCAAAGGCATTTACTCTGGCCCGACATTTAGTTGATAAGCCTCGGTATATTTTAATATTCTCCATTCCATCATTATATTTTAATAGTTTACCCTTCAATTTTTTACCAGCTCATTTTAATTAAAACTGAAATAAATTATGAATAATTTCGTTAATTATTGCTATATTTGAGGTTATAAAGTAATGAATAAGATGTAGAGAATACATCATTAATAGTTCTATCTTGTATATATAAAAATAAAGTTTAAAAGACTTTGAACGTTAAAATTAAATACCTCCTTGCAAATAAAAATGATCAAATCTCACAATAAACCGGACTGGTGACAATAAGGAGATTGAGGTTCTAATCCCGGTCAAGTTTATGAGGAGGTTTTTTCCTAAAAGGCTTACCACTCTCCCTCCATGCAAATACGAGTACACTTCTTCTAAATGCAATCTTCCCAATCCCTAACACATTAGTTTAATTAATACATAAGCCTATAGCCTTAACTGGTAGTTAGACGCGGTGCTAAAAAAAATGACGTGAATAATAATAACTGGTAAATTAAGTAATTGTATATAATCACAGTTTTACAAAAAAAAATTCAACTATTTACTTAAATTAAATGGACGTTACAATAAATTCATATTGTTTCAATATTACTTTAATCGCAGTAGACTAGACTGCCGATGACGGGGAGATTGAGGTTTGAATCTCGCTCGGATATATTTAGGGTGGTTTTTCCTAAATGGTTTACCACTCTAACTCCATGCAAATAAGGGTACACACTCTAAATATAATTGTCCAAGTTCCTAAAACCATTAGCGTAATTAGTACATCCAATCGTATAACATGAACGGGTAGTAAGACACGATGCGAAACCAAATTACTTTAGTTTATCAGACTAGTAATTGATAATTCGGTCCTGCTCTATGGACTCACAAAGTTGACTTCACTTTCACTAGCAGCGAGTCATCTCGTTTTCACGTCCAAGTGTCGAGTTTTAATCCTACCTTCACCTTGCTCCTCTCGAAATGAAGGGCATTGACCAACTACACTTCATTTCTTCCTCGCGACATTCTTACTACGAATAAAACTAGGTGACGGGTAATGGATCGGGGATACCGTAGTCCAGGGGTATCCAAACCTGTTGATACGTGGGCAACATAGTATATTTTACATATTTTCACTGGTCAAAGTAAAACTTTTTTTTCTTAAAATGAAAGAATACCATTTATTGTGATCTTTTCGGGGAAATCAGTATGGTATTGTTAAGAACGGAAGAGAAATGTAATACTTACAAAGAAAGGTAGCAGGGCATACATATTTTCAAGAAATAGAAAGTCATATTTACTCTGGGATAGCAATGGGAGATTTTAATCATTACTAACAAACCATAAAGTTTTGCACAACAAGATCAATGGAAATCATGGAACTGCTTTTTTTAATTTAAAATATTGCTGAACATAAGTTTCAAGCTTGAGATGCCCATTATTAGAATGGACTTCAAATGCTTATAAGATAAATTTTTTCGATAGTTAGATTTGAAATAATTAATCCTTTTTTATTGAGAATTTTTATTCAAACAATTTGTTTTACCGAAAACAGACATAGTTACACAATTAAATCGATTCAAATTTGAAAAATGTTCAGGCTGCAAAAATGTATAAAATTGGATTAAATATCCTTCTTCATACTTTCGTTTTAACATGTAATCTGATTCGGGATCATTAATTTCCATTTGAAACTTGTTTGGTATTGTTTTAACAATGCATTCAAATGGGTTTTTAAACTGCTTTATTACATCTGTTTTTCCATAAAGGTTAGAAATTTTTCCCCGAAATTGTTTTTTGTAATTTAGAAATGAGTTCTAATGCAAATGAAGAAGGAAATTTTGCTTCACGTTCTTCATGAAACTTTTCACAACAAGGGAAAATAACCAAATTATGAACGTTTACACATTCTTCAAGTAGCATCTTTTTGCCCTGAATGCATTCACATGCACGAGTAGATCACAAATCAATTTTTTTTCAGCTTGAAAATTGGATTTATTTGATTCATACGGCTGATAACGTCTGCAAAAATTCCCCTTTACGATCCAGTTAGTGTTTTATAAAATTGTTTCAAGTTGATTCTTCTGTGTGAGAAAGGAATCCATTTATATGTAATAGTATTTATCTATAATAACTAGTTAATATAATTACATATTTTAAAATTAAGTAGATTATTTTGGGACTCTACTCTACCGGAAACTTGTAAATACCAAAAAACCATCGCAAGCCATTCTGTTGTATGTATAAGTAGTGAAACCAGCTGTATTTTACACCGTGTTTTGAGGTATTTAATCATAATGGCGCCTGCGACTGAAAATGAGGATTTGCAATTTCGACAGCACTCTGGCTCGGTGTCATGGGGGGAAGTACGCATGTGTCATATATACTGCGTGGTTAAGAAATAACGAAGCGACACAATTGATTTGTTTTTTAGTAAAATCTTGGGGCAGTCCACATATAATCTTGCGGTGGGCTGGATGTGGCCCACGGGCTATGGTTTTGAGACCACTGCTCCAATCCAAGCTGTCGTTGGTATTAGGGCGTGTTCTTATTTAGCGTCATAAGGCAGGTGGCAGTAGTCAGGGGTATTTGAATATTCTACTTTAATGTTAAAAGATAGGGGTGTTGGGAGATTAATATTTGACTCCCGGAACGAAATGGCAATTGAAACCACTGAACTTTCTGAACTTCCCAAGTACATTTTCTTACTACCAGATAGAGTGGACATCACTAGCCAGACAAAGGGCTGAGTGCATGTCCGGATCAATAGTAAGCACATCAATCCAACCTTCGGGTTGCAGACTAGTCAACACAAACGGAAAAACTTACTTTTTTTAAAAAAGATAAATACTATCCATTTATTTATTGGCCCCCACATTTTCCTACCCAGTTGGGCTTTATGTATAAATTATGATAATATGTTAAAAATGATAAAGGTGAGATCATTTATTTTTAAACTCGCTCCCTATCGACAAGTGTGACCACGTATTTTGATACTCGCTTTGTAGTGGTAATTTGTGACTATGTATTGTGACACTCGCTTCTTAATGGCTAGTGTTGACACTCACATTTCAGAGACAGGTGTGACTATGTATCTAGGTGCTCGCTCTATAGCGACAAGTGTGGCCACACACCCAGAGAATGCGTCTTTAGCTTCCTCTCTTCTTTTTTGTGCTCGTCATTCATATCTGTAATCTCTTTTCTCTCGCCCCAGCTATTTTTACATTCTCTTTGCCCTAGAACTAGAATCTTGCACTTACTTTTTTTTATGTCTGTCATTCTTTTCTATTATTATTACCATTCTTTTTTCTTAATACCACTCTCCATGTTTTGGTTTGCTTTCCCTTTCTGTAACACTTTCACTACTCTCTGCGTGTGCTATTCGTTTTTTTTAAATAGCGAGGATAATCGCAGACGTTGTCCATTTTTGATACGGTTGAATACTACGCTTTAGTCTCGGGCTTAGAAAATTTTCTATTTTATTTTCGATTCTTTATAAGATGTAAAAAGGAAATAGACGAAACAATTATGCAAACAAATGTAGTTTCTATATTAGTTTAGGCCTTCGTTTAACGCCAAAGCTGTCAAATACCTCGGATGTTATGAAATAATGAGCTTTAGTAGTCAGAGTATTTGTTTAGTGTTAGCCTCAATTAAGCGTACATCCCTAATCCTTATATTATGTGTTAGTTAGTTCTTTTCTTTTGGTAGCTCGTCTTAATAGCTCTTCGGGCTCTACGAATATGTCCTAATTATGCTAATGAGCTAATAATGAGGAAAGTTGAATTACGAAGAGGTGTACCCACATTTTCTTGGAGGGAGAATGGAAAACCATTTAGGGAAAACCACCCTTAGTACACCTAATCAGGATTCAAACCCCGATCTTCTGAGGGGTAGGTTGATTAGGTGAACTTAGAGAAAGTGCACCTGCATTGGCGTAGTTAGAGTATGGGAATGCCAGAGTAGTAAATCACAGTTGGAAACCACTCCTATTAACTCCGGTGCATCAAGCCGAGATTCAAACCTTGATCTCCCTGTTACCAGAAATTTAGAATATTGCGAGTATGACGCCTTACGCCACGTAGCTACTTTAACCTTAAAGTTTAGTGCTGATTTGACTCTTGAGTATTTAAATTTAAAATATATATATATAAATTACTATTTCGTTACCTTTGACGTCCAATGTAGTTTATATGTATAATATTCTAAGACATAGCAGATATAATTTAAAGGTATTCCATTTCATTCCGAGAGAGATACACAATTCTCTCTTAAAGTGATAGTGAGGTTATCTTAGTATGCCAACACGGATTATTTCGTAGTCTATAATATCTATATTTACTAAGCTCTGATATTCAATATGCTGATAACTGTGATTATTATATATATAAATGGAAGAACTTAAAACAAGAATTATTACAGACATGGATGGTAATTGAATTAGATTCCCAGGGACTTAGGTTTGGATGAGAATATCTAATGTGGGGTTCGAACGCTGGTTGCACGCACTTATAATTAATTTTCATTAGAGTTTCCGCTTTTGGGTTTACAATATTACATCTTTATAACTCAATTCAACAAATTCTAAAATCTAAACAAAAACTAGATCTCACATCATTATTTATCCCGCAGAGTAAAAGTGGTAAGAAACCTAATCCTTAGAAAAAATTAACGATTTTGAATTTGTTGGAGTATGTCGTTTTAGTGATTTTCTCTCCCGTTCATGTGCCTGTTGATTTATTTTCTTGAATTTCATTCTCTTCAGCCTGTGTCCTTAGAATAAGACTTGCATTGTCTAAGTGTATCGAGTATTACTCCACATTCAAATAAAAGAGCATATATTTATTTTAATAGCAGATTGGTCAATTTGGTGCGTTTACAAGTAACGATTTTATTAAATACAAGTGCACTTTTTGTTAAACAAGCCTTCCAAATTAAAAAAAAAGCATCTGCCTAAAACTATTACAAATGGTCGCACGCTATAAAGGGGTTATAATCTCTGGGACTGAGGGTGGAAGGTGTTTTCCTGATATGATTTATCACTGTGGCTTTCTCATGACATCTTCATACCAGTGTGGGTGCATTATCTCTAAGGCACCCTTCTCATATCTTGGAATAAGTTGTTAGTATTCTTGTATTTGAAAGGACATTTTTTCTTAGTGTGTGTGCGCATCGTGTTTTACCGCGGTCTAGGACAACCGGGTGCGGCCAACTGGGCGCTGGCAAGACTGGACGCCAAGAACAATGGGCGCCAGTGTAAAACCGAAATGATTGTTTTTACGTAAATATAAGTTTTTGTAGTTGTTTAAAAAATCATAACAGAGGAACCTTAATTTGTTTGTATTTATAAAGTTAGACTACTTGACAGTATGGAATTAAAAAACATTAAACACATAAAAAAATGAAAAATACCTTACCTAACTTAGCCTAACCTAATTTTATTTATTTTTTACAAATAAAACAAACATTTTTAAGGCCATGCTAACTTTATAAATACAACCCGATCAAGATTTCTCTGTTATGTTACATAAATCACTTAAAAAATGAACATATAAGTAAGTAACAATCATTACAGTTTTACATTGGTGCCCAGTTGTCTTGACGCCCAGGCTTGCCAGCGCCCAGTTGGCCGCGCCCAGATGTCCCGATCTGGTTGATATAGGGACATTGAAGGTAGAATTTAGAGGAAATGTACCTGTATTCTCGTTGATGGAGAGTAGTATAAACCATTGAGTATAAATAATCCTCAATACACTCAACCGGGACTCAGATCCCAATCTCCCCGTCACTAGAAGTCCAGTCTCTTGCGAATACCGATGCGAATGAGCACCAATATAAAGATCAATTTGTCAAAAGCGACTACTGAACAAATTATATAAGCGAATAAATACATTAAAGTAGATCAATAAACATGATGAACTTTTAAATGAGGTTCTTGCTATGTCAATCCGACAATGTTTCCCATTTCAAATAATATCTACAAAACGTTCTGCCCCCCTTCCTAGACATTATCTCTGTTTTTGATGTGGAACTTGATTTGTTCCGTTAGCCTACTACTAGCTCTCCTATTACCTCCTGCTTTATCGTCATAATGTAATTGAGAGCCAAATCTCTAGGTTTAGTGCATCAACGATCACAACTCACCAGTCAGCCACAGTCAAATAGGATATAGGACATCCGCGGCGTTATCTGACAGCGAGCAGGAGGTTCTTTATTGCAAACATCGACTGACTAGGAAATAATTATTATTTGCTTACTAATGCTATACTATCAACAACAAGATTACCAAACTGAGGATTATTGTATAATTGGCGTTTACGTAACGTATTGAAAGAACAAAACATGTTAATAAAACTATTATGTTTTTTGTTTTGTGGCTTTGGCAACAAGAGATATTACACTACATGACATAATAATTTAAAAAGTATTATATTTACAATTGTATCTTGCTATATCTGGTCACTAAAATAAATAATTTTTTTTAATCTTTAAGAGCGAAACGTATAAAATATTAGTTTTAAATAAAACTTTTAATTGTGTAAACAGTGCATGAGACTAACTGACAAGTCGGATTGGATGACATCGTCAACCGCCCTTGTTTCGGTTCGTCATCTGGATTTCGGAAGAAGAGGACGTATTTTAAAAGTTATTGTTTTAAAATAATATTTCAAGTGAATCACAGATATCTATATACTATATGGCAATATCTGACGATTATATTTTAATAGCTTATTCTTTTTAGCCAAGCCCTTGAATTAAAGTTAGCTTACTATGAATGATTTATTGGAACAATTTTTTTAAATGGCTCTTATGATATTATTTAAATTGGGTATTGAGGAATTTTTGGCCTCCCAAATAAAACTGTATAGCCTACTTGATTTTTCGGAAATATAATTAATTGATTGGTTGTTTATCCTTGACCATTTTATTTTAAATTTTAAAAATAGCTTAAATGATTTGGTTCAAAATGAGTATCTGGTAGGATTTTTACAATATACAGTATTGCATATATTTATTTTTAGTAAAAAAAAGCATCTTATAGTAATTTACTGATAATGTAAAAAAGTTATATCTAAAAAATTATAAACACACATAATAGATTGACATTAATATGTTCGAATATATTGAAAACACCAAACAATCGTACCTTCGTTGCTTAATATGTTTCAAGTCCGTTCATAAGATTTATATGATAGGTTGTGAGATGGGCGTGTTCAAGTTCCTTCACGAAAACTGATTTAATCCCATTCTCGATAAAGTTCACGTAATTCTATGGTTGAGTTCCTCCAATTGGTGGGTTGGGGGAGAGGAGGGATCTAATTACTTCACTTTGGTGGTGGGGAGGCGGAAAGGAATGGAGGGGGGTTGAGCTCATTCACGACACTTGAAGTAATGTATTATAAGTATATTTGGTTAATTTATACATATACTTATGGTTCTTAACCAACCTAACTTAACATAACCTTACATGCGCTAACGAATTACGTTATTTAATTTTGTAATTTACTGTGAGAAGATCCCCTCCTTGGGGTGTCGTGAAGGAACTCGACCACTGCTATCGGACTAATTGTCCACGTGGAGGAACTCGACATCCCCGTGAGAGATGGGTGAAACTGTGAGAGATGATTCTCAACAGAGAAGACACAGACTTTCATCAGTAAGTCGGTTTCCTAAGTTGCATGATTGAAAACACTTGTTAACATGAATATGAGGATGCAAACTTTCCCATGTATTTTTGGGAAGGATTACCAAAATTTTTAAATCTTTATTTTTGCATGGTTTTATAAATATTACAGACCACCCTTTTTTTATACTAAATCAAAGTTGAGCATTAAATAAGTTAATATTGAAATATTTCATAGTATTATTATAATATATAGTTTCCTTTGTAGATTACTTTTTATGAAAACCCTTCTACTACTTTATCATGCAAAATTCTGTATTTTTAAATTCACACGTGAATAACTTTGCTACTAGACCCGGTCCTGACTTTGAATAGAACAAGCTATTGTTGACATTGATCCTTCTACTAAATTACTCGAACACACAACATGAATTTGGAGGTTAATGCAATGTCACTTTGTGAATTCACCCTTCTCGCCTTCCTCCGTGCCCCTCTGATTCGCTCATTAATTCATGAGTAGTTATGGTACGTATACCAGTGAGTGATAATATGATCATTAGAAGAGTTGTCCTATTGCGTCATGTGACTATCATGTTTATGCACCAAAACAAAGTTTTATCCAGTTGGGCTGGCATGTTTGATTTTATATCAAGCGTCGTAATTGATGCCTTGGGGTTGATTGAGAAGAAAATATATTTGTTCTGGTAAAAATAAATAGCTATACAAATAATTATATATATATTTAATAAGGATGAATTATATACATAATATGTATAGGCCTAAGCTAATAACTAGTGTATAGCACCTCAGTGGCCACATTGTCCAAGGCACCACTCTCGGAGTTAACTATACTGTCAACGATGGGGAGACCGAGGTTCGAATCTCGGTCGGCTCTACTAAGAGTGGTTTTTCCCAAAACTATTTTTCAATTTATTTTAGCACCACGTATTTCTACCCATTTGGATTATACAATTTTTCAACTATTCCTACACGAAAATGCGGGTACACTTCACCTAAATATAACCTTCCAAATACTTAAAATCCCTGGCGTAAACTAGTACATAAACGTATAATCCAAACGGGAAGTACGACGCGGTGCTAAAAATAAAGAAAAAGGAATTATATAGAATGTATAATATATATATATATATATATATATATATAT
>CABFOW010000096.1:322940-343679 GCA_902141385.1 Timema californicum | reverse complement strand
TATATATATATATATATTATAAAACTTATTTTCACATACAAATGGAAACAAATTTCGTATATACACTAAGAATATACAAGAATATTCTATATTACATTTAAATTACCAATGTGATTTT
This sequence comes from Timema californicum, assembly GCA_902141385.1. Classification (NCBI taxonomy): domain Eukaryota; kingdom Metazoa; phylum Arthropoda; class Insecta; order Phasmatodea; family Timematidae; genus Timema; species Timema californicum. Next base: position 343,561 of record CABFOW010000096.1, on the reverse strand, counting down.
TCTCATCACCTCTCCACGCCAACACAGGTGCATTTCTTCTCAAACCTTACTCACTCATACCCCTATATTAAGTTGTTAACAACCCGACTGTTAAACGTAGTCATAAAAATAGTAGTAATCTGCCCCCTCGACATTATCTGCACCCTCATTTTACTCTCTCACACACCTTAATTATTGTAGGCCTACCATAGGAACAATGTTTAGTTGATCACTTTGAGGTAAAAGGTTTTAAATGGGGGTTAAGTAATTTGTCAATGTGAGAGCACCGGAGTGTCAAAACATTTTGGCACGCATTCAAGAATCCCAGCTCACAGCATGGAAAATCTCTTTGACCTACTGAGTGATATATTGCAGTGTGTGAAATCGAGTGTGATCCATGCGGTAATCCTACATCTATCCAAATGAAGAGGTCGATTTATCCACAAGTTGCTGTCATATAAATAATGGAGGGAGGGGGGATCCTATAGGCTGAAATGCACAAGGGTTTTAGATGGGACACAGCGTTAAGTTCGTTGAGAAAACTCTTGTAATATATTTGTCTGTGCTGCGAATCATATTATTAGTTGGGTTTGTTTATGATTATAGCATATTAATAGGCTACCTACCGGTTTTATCAAAAGGGATAGAGATACCTGCTTCGGTATTCACATGGTCTAAGGTATCATTCTCGTGTTAGACTAGACCACAGATAACAGATCGGGTGTATTGATCGTGGTTTTACCAAAAATAAACTCCACTATCCTTTTACGCAAATGTTGGTACACTTTATATGAATTCAACCTTCCTCATTCCTAACTCATTAGCATAATTAGTATATATGATTACAACCTGAATAGGTAGTAAGACGTGGTGCTAAAAAAACAAGTGGGTAGAGGTAAGAGAAGTATAATTTATAAAGGAAGTGTAAGCGCATTTTTGTGGAGAAACCATTTATTTTTTTAAAAAACTCGCTAAACCCGATTAGTGCTCCAACCCCGACCTCCACATCACCCGAAAATTCATGAAAGACTGTACCGAAAGCTTTGTCTGCATACCTACCATTGCGGCTAGTAAGAAGATAAAATGTAAATGATTAATTTCAGAATTAATAATTTCCTTTCTTCGTATTATTTGAAAGGAAGTAACTAATACTAATCACTCACATCTAACTAAACAGATGTTGTGTTTAAAAGGCACTATATCTTCTGGTATAAGTCAGAGGAAGTTGTTACTTGTATTGTTCTGTCTCAGTCTCACTTATGGCTCTAACAAACATGAAAGTGACAGAGGTATGAACGATACTAGTAATAACATACAATATACAGACAGTCGCTGTGATGAATGGAGTGAAGGGTCAGTTGGATCATGAGTTCATTTCATGTGACATTTTTCTCAATGTGCATAAATGATATTTGAGGTAGCTACACCCATAAATTATAGAACGTATCTATCTCTCAAGTTTCGCTATTCCTGTACAATTAACTGTACAAACCTTAGCTTTCTTCCATAAACATTATTGTTTTACTAATTAATTATTATTGTGTTAAATGCTTTAGGCGTTAAATAGTTAGTTTTAAGTAGACTACAGTAGCCCCATGGCTTCTTTGGTGCTGACTGACAGCTCACAGCTGACTTCTGACAGTCAACATTTAGGTATATATCTAAATATTGACTATCAGAAGTAACAGCTAATACACACATGTTTTTACAGACCATATGGCCCGGCGTAGGGATACATAATTTGGTCTGGTAACGTTCCAAAGCTTTTAGCTGTCATTCAGCACCAAATAAGCCATGAGGCTACTGTAGCTCTTCAAGTTAACCTAAAAATAAGAATTATTTTTATTTATTATTTAGCACCGCATCTTACTACCCATTCAGGTTATACGCTTATGCACTAATTACGCTAATAGGTTAGGAATTGGGAGGTTTAATTTAGAGGAAGTGAACCCGCATTTGCATGGAGGGAGAGTGTAAAACCATTTAGTAAAAAAAACTAGTTCACCTGAAAAAGATTCTAACCTCGATCTCCCCATCCTAGGCAATCTATCTCAATACGAAATTAGCACGCTAGCTAACTAGGCCACCGAGGTGGGTTTAATTATTTTTAAACCATTCGTTATATTTCTATGGCATAGTTAAAGTTTCCTATTTTTGTCACACTGTTATTAATTTAAATTAATAATATCATTTTCATCGTTGGTCGTATGGTTTAAAGCGTCACCCTTGCGTTGGGATTGTATTGGACTGCCTGAGGATTCCTATGTCGTGGCTCAAATCATGGTTAGATCTATACAGGATCGATTTCCTTACATGGTTTGCCATTGTTTCACCATAAAAAAAATGTGGGTACATAATGAAATTTCATCCATACCTTTCTCATCCCTACAATATTAGTGTAATTAATATATATGAGCATAGTCAAAACAGTTATTGAAAGGTGGGGCTGAAATTAAAGGTCCAACTATTTGAATAAACATGCTTGTCATCAATTTAAGTAAAAGGCACAAGTAAGATTTTCAATAGATTTTATTACAAAAATGTATCAACAAAAATAATAATAGTGAAGGTGAAATGAAATAACAAAGGTGAATGAAGCGAATGTGGAAAAATATGTCAACAAAAAATGATAATGTGAAGGTACAGATCGAAATATTAAAATTAAAGAAGCGTATTCCCACGAAATGTTCAGTCGTGATAATTCCATGAGATCTGAAAAAAAAAGTTACAAAACTTTAATATACTTTGGTTGCATATAAATACATTAGTTTTTTTATTATTACTTTAAACATCATGGCTATCAGTGGTTTAATCAAGCAATGAGGTACGATTAAATAAGGTTGGTTAAGAGTAAGTGCACTGGCATTGGTTTGCGAAAATTATCTCCGATGCACCTAGCTAAGACTATAACCTCAACTTCCCCATTACCAGCAATACGATCTGTCACGAGACGTGTTCCCTAAATCACGTAGTCCCTAGTGTAACTGAAATACATTAGCTAATAACTATAAGTGGCTTAGCTTATTTTATTCTAGGGAAAACGTTGCAACCAGAGCAGAGAAATTTAATTTATTACACATTTATTCAATACTGCATTTTTATCGCAACGTCTGGAATAGAATCTGGGACCATTAAGTCAGTGAGTAAACGCTTAAATAAATGAGAAAATATATTAGATCAGATTAAAGTAGGAGCTTATATAGTTCCACCTGTAAAATAATAATCTTATTTACGGTATCAGTTTTTATTAATTATTGTAGGTTGAAGAGACACTCTTAAATAGTAAATAGCTGTGCAACTTCTCCAAATGATAAATAGTTCTTACTTTTCCTCTGAACGAAGATAATTATCAAAGCCTTTAAAGCGACATACTCCCACTCTTGTGCTCCGGAGTTCAATCCCAAGGGCCTGCTTTAAGGATAGCTAATTTCCTCAAACGATAACTTTATTCATTTATCAAGGGTAATTAATGTGCAATATACTAAATCAACTTATTATATTAGCATGATGCTTATAAACTAGTTTAGTTCTAGAACAAACACAGCACCTAACCCGCTTTCCAACAAATCATCAATGTGAAGGTGAGAACCCCAATTTAATCGATGACATTTTTAGGCCAGGCTATGAATCGAACCTCTAACCCCTAAATATCTTAACATAGGCTTTACTGAGCAAACTAAGGTGTCGGGTCGGACACGGTGGGTTTTCAGCCTTCTTTTGGAAACTTAACTGTTCCATATTCTTTAGACAAATTAACTCTTTAAATTCTTACTTTTTTTTTAATGTTTACTTTATAAACACAAGGTAATACAAGCTCATGATTTACAAAATAACTTTAACTAGGACACATATGTCAGAACCTATCTGAATTTGTAATTAGCTAGCATCAGTGACCAGATGGTCTAAGGCATTGGATTTGCCTTTTAGTAGGTCGTTTCTGGTCGTCAAGGTTTGATTCCAAGCCTGGTGCTGATTTAATTTATTTTCTAATATGTTTTATCAAAGGAACTAATAAAGGCTCTCCTCCTTTAAACTTCCCTCCTCACCTCTACCCACAATATTAAGTCACTAAGAATCTAGCGCTAAGAAGAGGAGAATTAAACTCACCGTTTTATCCGTAGTTACGTTTGTCGCTCACTCCCACTGCTCACCACTTCCCCTTGCTGTAATGGTGGATGTACTTGACGACGGGAACCTGGACGGGGTAAGGCTTGGGGATGTGGATCGGCACCTGCTTCTCCACGTACACTGGCACGTACTTGTCGACGGGGAAAGGCACGTGCTTCTCCACGTGGAAAGGGACGTGTTTCTCCACGGGGACGTTGATCGTCTGCACGACGGGCACCTCGATCCTCTCGGGCTGTCTCACGTGCACGGGGTACGGCTGGGGGATGGCCACAACGACGGGCTGAGGGATCTTGACGGCGACCGGTTGAGGGAAGGGGATCCGGACGTATTTGATCTCAGGCTGGGCGTGGCTGTATGTGCTCCCATGGGAGTCGTCACCAGCTCCCTCTTCGCCACCGCCGCCGTATCCCCCACCGCCATGTCCCCCACCGCCGACATCACCTCCACCACCACCCAGACCTACCCAGCCCCCGGACTCGCGTTTCTCTAAGGTCCTATACCTCGTCTCGTCCATGGGGAAGGCCATGGCACTCACCGCCAGGAAAACCACGGATAGCTGGAGAGGAAAACGAATTGAAATGTTAGGCTCGTTTCAGATACCGCTATATTTAAAATTGGTTTAAAATTCCATCAATATCATAATACCTTCCTTTCAAACTTTTTATAGGCGTTGTTTCTAAAGCAGGAGCACCATAGAAAAAAAACTTCCCGAGCATTATACAAACAAAAATGTATATTTAAAAAAAAGGCGATACTGTTAATAGCTCATCATATTTATAATAGAGCTTTCAAGATTTATATCAATTTGTTAAAAAGGGTAGTTTAAGAATACATGGTTTGATGTATGACTACATTAAAGTAGATCTATTTGTCCTTAAAGCTCTCATCTCCCTTTGAAGATACGACACTTGCTCACAATTTTTCGCCTGAGATAGTCTCCCGACGATAACCTCTTTCTTTCATGTACATTTCTAATTTATTTTCACATCCGTCCCTAGTGTTTCTTAGCCTCTATATTTTTTATTTTTTAAATCTGAAATTTATACTTCCACACCAAAGTATCGATATTTAAATTTGTGTAACTATATACATATCAAACTCATCTATCCTGGTTTTCCAATGATAAGGAGGTCGCGTCTCGAATCCCAGCTAGGTATATGTAAGTTGATATTTTCTACTAGGTTTCCCTAATTTCCTTCCACCTTCTACACGAATAGGGGAATATTTATTATAAATTTTACCTTCCTCATAAATACTATACTAGCAGGATTAAATGTGAATAGCCCAGATGGGTAGTAGGGCACGAAGAAAAAATATTCGGAAATTAATGATAATCAGGAAGCCCCGTGTGATCGTAGCCTATCAAAATGTCGAGTCCATTTTTTAAAAAAAACAGTGTAATATGGCTTACAGGATTGTCAAAAAAATATGCTCTTTTATAGGAATACTAGGGCGTACTTTTTAAACTCTGTATTCCAGACTGATTTAAATATCTTAAATAAGTATTGGATTACATACCATGAACTTCATGTTATTATAGTTAGTGAATACGCCGCAAACACCGCTTGTGTGGTTTCTATGAAGCCTTCTAAGCTGCAATGATACTAGAGACCGCGCTGCCTCGTGGTTTTATGCTCTTCACCAAACCATGCACTAATTCAACCTCAGAAGTTGAGAGCAGAGAAGAGCTCATTCACCTTTTTTTCATCATTAGAATGTTCATCCTTTCTCTGGCACATTTACTATCTCCGGACCTTTCTCTCTTCACTTCGCCTCGCTACAGTCACCTTTTTTTCTTGTTTTTTTATTATTATCTCTCCAGAGACAAAATAATCATTGTGTTTTTTCAAAGTCTTCCGACCGGTTTGGTCATCCTACGAGTAGTTTGCTACTCTCGCAATGGATGGAACCATTCCCCCTCCACCAATCGTTGAAGCATGATGGACTTCCTCTTCACCTCGTGACGACCGGGTGTGTCTGTCCTTCATTTCGTGACGAGCGGGTGTGTCTCGTTTGTTTGTCCNCCCCATTTTTTTTTTTTTTTTAGCTGAAGGAATCTCAAACAAAAACGGATCGATACATATTTCAATTGCTAGACGCTTACTTTGCAGTTTAGAACAAATTGGGTTTGGCTCCACAGTTGTATTGAACCGCTACAGAATATAATTTAAAAAATAAAGGTTTTATTTAAACTGACAGAAAGAGGTCATCAGGATTCCTTCTGACTAAAAAAAGTATGTAGCTATAAAAACATTTTACATGCTCCACGTCATACCAGACACACACAAAGGGACACCCACGAATGTATAATAACGCAATAGGAATGAGAACAGTCCAAGTTAGAAGAAATATGATCACATTTGCGAAGAAGAGATTGATAAACTTTATTTTAATAAAAACACCTAAATACACCCGACCAAGATTCTAATCTGACTTTTCAGTCATCAGCAGACCAGACAAGACGAAACTGACACCTTTACCTACGTGTCCACCGTGGGTGATACAAAATAGCTTAAGTAAAATACACTTGAATTTAATAAATCAGTTGTTTCCCTCCCCGGGGGTCGTGGCATATTTCTAGTGGGGTCGCAATGCTTTTATTTTCATTATTGCATCTTAATACCCATTTGGGTTATACAATTATGTACTAATTACGCTAACGGGCTGGAGATGAGCAAAGTGGAATCCAGATGAAGTGTATCCGCATTTACGTGAAGAGAGAGAGTGGGAAATCCTTAAGGAAAAACCAGCCTCAGTACACGCGACCGGGATCTAACAACAATCTCCTCTTTATCGGTTGTCAGGTCTATTGCGAGAATAGCGCCTTATACCATGCAGCCCTTAAAGTATGTCACAATGCTTGTTGATGTTATAAGTGTATATGTATATTTTTAATTTTTTTTAATGATTATAGGAAAGTTCAATATTCAAATAGATATGTAAGAGTTACAAATAATCAAAACTGCTAAGTTACTGTTTAGGGTACTTTTGATTACCCAACGCTGACAGTAGCTTGCTGAATCAAGCTTGCTTTAGCAGTCTAGTCTTTGGTCAAGTAAGCACTGCTAGCATAGTTTTCAAAACACCCGCTGGGATCGTTGATTGTCTCTCGATTCATCTTAGTCGCATTGTTATAGTCATGATATAATCAATTTATAAAAATTAAATCAAGCACGCGGGTCTCGTCACGCTTGTTTGATTTGTTGGTGATAGGGTGGTGATGCAAAAACAGGTGCATTTCCTCTATAGGAGCAGTTCCCGAACTGTGGTACACCGTGAGAAGCCAAATAATACGAGCATATTAAAGTCAGAAAAATATGCGGGGGAAGGGGGGGTCATCAAATCCTATAAATATATTCGGACCCAGTTTAGCTAAAAGTAAAAGAGATTTAAACAGTGGTTGAAGGGGTGGTAGCATTGTTTTGAGCTCAGACGGACGGGCAATATTTGGTGCACCATTAAAAATGGACCAAAATATTAAATATTTAACATTATCTTAGTTGTACAAATTTTGGAAATTTTTAGGGTTGTACACCATTCAGAAAGTTTGTGAACCGCTGCTCTGAAGTATACTAGACTCAAAAGTTTAACCAAATGAGTGTAGCCAGACAAATAGTAAGATTCAGGGAAAATAATAATTTAAAACCTTCCTCAGTGACTGCATTGTCTAAGGCGTTACTTCCGCAGTAGTCTAGACTGGTTATGATGGGGAGATCGAGGTTTGACTCTCGGTCGGGTGTACTGAAGTTGGTTTTACCAAAACGATTTACACCATCATCCACGCAAATGTGGGTTTACTTTCTCTAAATAAAACTTTCATAATCCCTAAAACCAATAATGTAGTTAGTATATAAGTGTATAACCTAAACGGGTAGTAAAATATGGTTATAAAAATAATTTAAAAACTAAGATATGAGACACATAAAGGGGTGACGATAATCTAATAGTAAAAACATTGGGGTCAAAACCTGCCGAGGGTTGGAGACCACGAAGTTAACCCGCAATGAAAACTGCATTTGGGAAACCACCTAAGTGCATTCCACTTTCTCTGTCAACGGTGACTAATTTAAATTTAAAATTAACGCCTTCGACAGCTTGAACACCGTTTAAATGATAAATTTAAAGTTGACGCTGCGTCCAACGTGATAACAGTTCTTGTTATCGCCACTAGGAGAGGTAGCAGCTGTGTCGGCACTGGAAGAGATACTAGTCACTCTCACACATTTTCCTAAAACAGCTGATTATCAATATATTTTATTTTCTAGTGGATATATATATATATACATACATATATATATATATATATATATATATATATAACGTTAATTTAAAGCATCTGTATCGATCTAATGGATTGGGATTTGAAGAGATTCATTGGGAGAGTGATCTACTATATATATATATATATATATAGTAGATACATATATACTAACCCTAACTGGTATTAAGATGCGGTGAGATATATATATATATATATATATATATATAAGGTTCTGGCGTAACAGGATATAATTGTATTTAATCTATAATGTATTTTTAGTTGGACCATTCAGATACATAATTTCCCCCCAAAAGCCAACCGTTTCTTCGGTGCAGCAAAAATACAGTGGCATAAATAAGAACATTTGAAAGTAGTTTTAGCGTAGTATTTATTAGGTTGAAATAGACCGTATGGTAACACTTGGACACTGGTCTCGAACCCGGTTCCTTTGATTGCCATCACATATGCTTATCCCAGGCTCAAGTTTGTTATTCACAGGTTCAAATTACTTTCTAGGGTCGAATGTCTGTGTGCAGGTATAATTTCCAATATAGTTAAATATACATTCAGGATGACGGGACGTAGGCCCCATAATTTAATATATACTTTATTAATAACCGTTAGAGAGATTATATCATATTCCAGGGTGGATTACCTCATTATTAAGTTCAAGGAGAGGTTATTTTAATTTTATATATACCTATATCTTTGTTTGATAGAAGCTATGTGATATCGCCAGAGACCCGTTTAGATGACCGGTCGCATGGTCTACTGCACTACACACATAATAGACTGGATTGCCGATAGTGGAAAGATTGGGACTCGAATACTAATAGTGTGCACTAAGGTGGAATTTCTCTAAATAGTTCTCTACTCTCCTTCTACTAAAATGCGGGTATATTTAATATAAGCTCTACCTTACTCATTTATACCACACAAGGCATAATTAATATATTTGCGAATATTGCCCAAACGGATAGGTAGACGCAGTAATAATATTGCGTGTCTGGGCTACATCATTCGTATCCCACTTTGTGGGGAAGGATTAGCCAGTGCTAATGTACCGTTGACCAGGGGACGCCCGGATGTATTAATTGTACATCCTTTCCGTGTAGGCTCTTTCCATGTCCCGATGAGATGAGGTGATGGCGATAGTTAGTATGAGGGTGTGGAACCAGTGGAAACACTTGGATCTAACTAAGCCTAATCATCCAAACCTTGGCGACCGTTCGAGTAATTTCCAAGGCGCCAGTTTGGGAATCGAATCCAGGACTCCTAGAATCGTAGACCGATTTACTGACCACTACACAAAGGGGATGGTTGTTAAACGCAGTGAAAAAATAGGTTGTCAGAGCTAGATGTTTGCAAGTGAAATTTCTTGAGTTTGAACTAGGGAGGGATGGGGAGAGGTTAGATTAAGATAACTGGATAGTTGTTATAGGAGGGTTTCTTCTTCTTTTAAAATGTTGTTTAACAGCCTTTCTCAATACCTACATCGATGAGTACATAATTAAAACTCATCTTTCTCATATTGATCCGCCAATGTGTTTTTGCTATAAGTTACTAAAAGCCATTACTCACACTTGAGCGAATTGCTAAACAAAACTACCCGCACTGATGGACGCGTGAGCTAGATGTAAGGATAGTTTATTTTGATTTCCTATTAATGGGGACGGGAGGTCAGGGTTCAGATCCCAGCTGGAAGTACTGAGAATTATTTTATACTAAATGGTTTCCTCTTCCTCCATTCAAAGTACAGTACATTTCAATTAAAGTTCCACCTTTCCGATCAATTCTCTATTAGCATAGTTAAACGGGAACAGCCTGTTGGATGATATACCCAGAGGGGGGAAATAGATCGCCAAGTCAATATAAAGCTTTTTTTGATTTAAAAAAACTAATTGGAGAAAATACGGTTTCCTCACTTTCCAGACGACTTAAATGTTTCTAAAATAAATTGGGCAAATTTTAGTCATGAAATGGAAAATTACCCGGCAGGGCTTAGTGTTGCGTTTGAAATTCTGTTTTTTTTAAAATTGCGTTTTACTACCTGTTAAGGCTATACGAGTAATTAATAATTAAGCTAATGAGTTAGGGATGAGCAAGGTTGGATTTAGAGGAATTGTACCGCCATTTACATAGAGGGAAAGTGTAAAACCCTTTTGGGAAAACTCTCTTCAGTACACCATACCGGGATTCGAACCCTGATATCCCTGTAATCGAAAGTCTAGTTTATTGAGAGAGTTATGCCTTAGATCATACGGCCACTGAAGTAGGTTACTCAATTGTTGGCCCAGGGCTAGTCCTCACAAGTTGAGCTAGAAGGTTTCCTTATTGACAGTGTTATTTATTTCATTGACGCTGCAAGCGTCTTTAAAATCCACCCATTCAATCAAGTTTCAATTATGTCAGTCTTTGACAAGACGTGTATTAATCACAACTTGTGAATGTGTGGAGTGTCAGGCCTCCACCGTGGTTCGGATCCCACGTTAAACTGTAGGTCCTCCATTTTGATCTCACAATCACCTTACCATTACACCTTAGCGTAAATGCGTATAAACCCGAACGGGTACTAAGACGTGGTAATAATAATAATAATGTTAGTATTAGAACTCCTTAAAATATTTAAGAAGAAAATTTATACGTTTTTTTATATAATTTCTGGGGGGAAAATCTTATGAATCTGCCTCATTGTTTGCCAGAATCAGAGGGCTTGTAGTAGATCCTAGCCACACTTGAGATGTGTTATGACTTTTTTGCGAGTCAACAGATCGATATCACCTAATATACCTTTGTTTGGACATCACAAACTCGTCTTAATATCGTCCTATCGTCGTAACGGATTCCTCTTCTTCTCACAAACAGGTTTTAGTCCTGATGACCTTTTATAGTTTTACTAAATGTCCAAACTTTGCTTCTGTACTAAAGTACAGACCCACTCTGAGGTTTTTACAACGGCGTATTCGGGTTTATTTTTTATTTACCAATGATAGCTTCAAAATGTTGTTAATAACCGCCATAATTTTAATATATTTACTAAATTTCTCGGGCCAGTCAAATTTCTTATAAAATGTTAAATGTATCCAAAATAGTTTAACTTATTTAATCTCTGTTGTATCTTATCATTTTTGGCTTAGTTGAAAATCATTTCCCTTAGATTTTTAGCCGGTATTTCCAAATTATATTTATTTGAGACCACGTGTAAATTATCAGTGAATTCCTTGAGAGCCAAATCATCAGAAAATATTATAGCATTTAATATTTAATATAGATATGTATTTATATGTTCCCATGTGGTTTTGTCTTTATTTTTTGATTATTGTGTTCACGAAAATCATAAAGAGGAGAGGTAAGGGCCACAACTTTCTCCTGTTTTATTTTTTTCAGCATTGACTGAGATTAAATTTGTTTTATATAGGTTGTATTATTATTATTTTTAGCACCGCGTCTTACCAGCCGTTCAGGTTATACGCTTTAAGTACTAATTACGCTAATGGATTAGGAATCGGGAAGGTTTAAATAGAGGAAGTGAACCCGCATTTGCGTGGAGGGAGAGTGGAATACCATTTAGGAAAAAACACCCCCAGTTCACCCGACCGATGATTCGAACCTCGATCTCCCCGTCCTCAGCAGTCGAGCTCAACATGACTAGCGCGTTAGCCAACTACGCCACTGAGGCGGGTATATAGGTTGTATAATTTTGAAATAGCAGAAGTACCCTGCTTTGCTCTGAGTAATCACGCAATGGAGTGCATAGTTATCCCTGGCAGTGCTTCTCTTTGCTTCAAACAAACAGAATGAAATTCTTTTCAATTTTTCAACCCAGTTTTTAATTAGTTCAAACAATGTCCAAGCAAAATTTTAAAATTCCATGTGTGTGTATATATATATATATAGTGTAGAGTATATAATACATATATATATATATATATAATTAATATATTATTTGTGACTGTTCACCTGAAATATATTTAAATGACTCTAACTCGATTATTTTCTATCACTTCGTTAGTGTAAACGTGTGGATACCTTGTAGTGGTAGTAAGACTCCAATAATTTTCAAATACAACCTTTTCAAGAAAAAAATACATATAAAAAAGGTACTTTTATAATAATGCAAGTAGAATACAGAGAAATAAACCGAAAAAAGGAAAATGATTAATACATAAACAGATTCCAAATACTTATCTCGAAATTTGTTTTAAGGTTCATGTTGAATCAAATATTAGATTCGACTAACGTGAATTCTTTGTACATATACACATATTTGGCACACATTATACATATGTAACTTAAAAATATATAAAATAAAAAAGTAGACTTTATTCAAACAATTTGAGCTAATTGTTTTAACATTTTATTTAGAACAATTTTGCTTACATTTATTTTGCTAAAAAATTATAATAAAAGAAACCATTAATAAACATAACATAAATATTAGTGATAAATAACATGTAACAACAATTCGTGGTTTATTAAATTATTTGGTTTCAAATTTCCTTGAAAATAAACAAACACTTACTAACAAATAACAATAACAACATCATAATTGTGCTATCGAATTCTGGTAAATCATTTTATACTTGTATTAATGAATAATTATTTACTAAAGTGACTTAGAAATACAACATGTGATAATCTAGGAGATACTGAAATCTTATTCTTTAAACTAGTACACTATTTTAGAATGATATTTTATGAATATATTTATAAAGTTTTATTTAAATTTAATATTTTACAAATAAATATAGCTGTATAGTACATACTTTATTTTTTAGTGCTGCCAAAACGCTTGAAAAAAAACAATATGTTTTCCCCTTCCCACTTGGAACTTTTGATACAATTCAAATAATATAAATCATGCTACGTAATATTTTGAATATGCATATTAAAAGTTAACAATATATTTGTTCTAGGTAGACATTGTTAGTAAAATCACACTTATAAATATACATTAAACAATGAATAAAAAATTAGATCAAAATGAAAAGTTATGGTTTTATAGTTAATTTGAATGTATTTAATTTATTTCAACCACGTTCTACCAAAATTGTCACTCAAACACATTAAGTTTTTTTCAGCCATCAGTACTTCATAAACCCATTAATATATTATAAACACCTTTTGTACGAATGGATAGCACAACTGATTCCATAAAATCAGTGTATATTCCTTTCTGGCCGCATAGGGGCTACTATTTTTTAACTTTTAGTGTGATAAATATCACGCAATGCTCATGATAGACACACCCATCCTTCATTTTATTAATATGGATATGCATAATTTAGTATCAAGTTGACTAAGATGACGTAACATTAAGTGTAGAAATTAATCTATTTAGGGATTTCTCGGGGATCAGTAGGCAACGTCAGATTATAACAAAACTATCTTGGAAGGAACTATATTCAAAATAGGGATTGCATTGTTCAATGCACAAAACCTAAAAATATGATTTTTAACATTTGCTTATAATGAAAAGTAAAAACTTCACATTAAAATCATCCCCCAATGTTCGTGCAACATTACTCGTAGATACATAATAAAGAATTAATCTATAAGCTAAATTACATTTGTCGACGAGTGAGAAACACCATTCATCTTTCTATCATTTCTTGATCTTATTAACATATTCAAATCCATCGTCGACATTTGCTACTGGGCTACTTAAGGATGGCTCTAGCGGCTATGGGGCCCTGGGAAAATCCTGTGAGTGGGGCCTCATACATTGTATATTGATGCGAGGTTCCTCATGGTTAAAAGCATGCAAGGCAAAACTTCTCCGATGACGGCGACATAGCCGTAGGAAAAGGGACTATGTGAGGATAGAGAGTCAGTGTGGCGATGTCGAAGAGCAGATACAAATTATCATTTCGATTTCTATTTTTATATGTATTTTTTTTTAATATGAGGCGTGGGGCCAGGGGCAGTTGCCCCATTTGCCCCTACTTAAGGCCAGCCCTGAAGCTACTTACTATAACTCGGGGTTTACAAAATACAATGAGCTCAGAACATTTGTGAAAATTTCCTTCCAGTACTCAACTTAATGACCTCTATCAAGAGCAGGTCTTTTAACACGAATTTAATATTAACGATATAGTAAGGCCATGTTTCAGTTCTGATTGAGTGTTAATGTGTGTTCCCTAATTAATAATTATTGTTTATCGAGCTCTCTTAGGCTATCTAGTGATTGATTGTGTTTGAAGAGAGTATCACACACTATCGCTAGTCACGTGACCATTTAGATAAAATGATGTATTTAACGTAACTCTTTAAAAATTTTATCAAATATCAGCTAAAAAATACTTACTAACATGTAAAGTATAAATGATCGTCCCAAATTGTAAGAAAGTTCTAGTGCTATTCTAAAGTGACAGAAGTAAAAAAATCCTTATAAGTGTCAATTATAGATATCACGTCAAAATTTGTATTAGTTTGCTATTTGTTTATTTATTTTTTGAGTTATTAAATGTGCACGTTCTGAACCAAATGGTTATATCAGCATACGAGAATTTCTATGAGCGAGAGTGAAGAAACCTACCAATTTTGCCTGGAAAGGTATTTTCAAATACATTACAGGGTTCTTTTACTTGCCGCAATCGACATGGGACCGACGTCTTTACTTCCCCTCTAAAGGAAGTTGTACTACGAATGTGTTAATTTGTTTATTAAGCTTACAACAACAACAACAACAACAAAGTTTTAACTAATAAAACTAGCGTTACACCACGTACTCCTGTAGATACGCGTGCCACAGTTTGGGAAATACTGTATTAGAGCACAATCTTAAATAAAGTAGTGTCATCCGTTGTTCAAACAAGAATACTTTAAAGTCCAAGACAATTTCAGTCTCTTTACGTAACAGTTGGGGTCGCAGCGTGAGCATTTCCTCACCAAACAACCCTAGTGTTTGTGATGGTGCTTCTTACTTCCTCCTCCTCCTCCTCCTCCTCCTCCTTCGTGCTTCTTGCGTTCGTGGTGATGGATGTACTTTATTACAGGTATCTTGACAGGGTAAGGTTTCTCCTCGGGCACAGGGACGTGCTTTTCGACTTGGACAGCCACTGGTTTGTCGACAGGATACGGCCTGAGTACCTCCACATTGTAAGGCACCCTCTTCTCGTAGGGGACCTCCACAATTTTGTACACTGGGACATGCACCCTTTCGGGCACCTTGATGTACACGGGATAGGGTTGGGGTACCGCTACGGGCACTGGGTGGGCGATGGCCACTGGGACTGGTTGGGGCACTGGGATCTTAAAGTAGATCACCTGGGGAGGTTCGGCGTGGTCTTCGGCGTCGTTGATGTACTTTCCTTTCCCGGAGGTGGCGGCGTCACCTCCCGGCCGGTCATCGAAGACGTCGATGTGCTCCGCTGGGGGTGGGAGGAACTTGAATTGGTTGTTGCTGTTCTGGCTGGTGTGGTCGTACTTGACATTGTTACTGTTTTCGATTTGATCGTACGTAATAAAATGATTGTTGTCCTGAATCTTTTCCTCACTTGGCGAGTAATTGTTGTCATTTTGGCCATGGTTGTCGCTGGCTATGTTGATGTTATTTTGATTGTTAATATTGTCACTACCGCTATTTATAGAAGGGAAGTGATAATGAGGGTTAATTTTCTCACCATAATTATTATTGTTGAAAACATTGTTGTCATTACTCTGAATGTAGTTGTTTTTTATCAAACTATTACTGTTCATATTGCTATCAAAGTTGTTAATATTTGTATTATAGTTGTTAATAGGTGAATTATCGTTGTTAACTCTTTGACCATAATTATTAGTAGGCAATGTGTTGTCGCTGTTTACATTTTGGTTAAAATCGTTACCAGCTAAGTTATTGTTGATATTCTGACCATGATTTTTATCAGGTAGACTAACATTATTGATTGTTGGGCCATAATTATTATTGAATAAGGTTTCTTTGTTGTTGCTATTCTGAGCAAAGTTGTTATTAGGAAGGTTATTGCTGTTGCTATTCTGAGCAAAGTTGTTATAAGGAAGGTTATTGCTGTTGCTATTCTGAGCAAAGTTGTTATTAGGAAGGTTATTGCTGTCGCTATTCTGATTAAGGTTGAGACTAGGCAAGTTATAAATTATGTTATTTTGACCAATATTGCCATTGGAGATTATATTGTTTTCATTCTGAGAATAGTTGTCAATAGGAAATCTATTGTTGCTAAACTGATTATAGCTGTTAGTAGGCAAAACGTTGTTATTCGGAACAACAAAGCTATTAAGAAGGTTAGTGTTGATAGGTAAGACATTGTTGTAAATGTTGTTCTGATCGTAATTGCCACCAAGCAAGAAGTTGTTGTTGCTATTCATATTAAAGTTGCTATTAGGCAATAAGTTATTGTAGTTGCTACTTACGTCATGGTTAATAAAAGGCAAGTTATTGTTGTTCCCATTATGATTATATATGTTGCTAGGAAATACATTATTACTGGGCAGAACATTATTGTTATTTTTAGTAGGTGACCCGTTAGTAATGTTGCTGTTTTGAACAAACACACTACTAGGAGAAATGTATCTGTAATTCTGATTATAGTTATTATTAAACAAGTTATAGTTGTTGCTAGCTAATATATTATTACTTGGGAATAAGTTATTGTTTTGGCTGATGGTAGAAAAGTTATGGTTATGGCTATTCTGACCAAATATATTGTTAGGTAAGATGATACTGTAATTCTGAACAAAGTTGTTAGACAGACCATTGTTGTTATTGAGCAAGACATTGTTGTAGTTGCTATTTTGAGCATAATTGATAGTAGGTATGTTATTGTTGTTGCTAGTCTGATAATCTATATTGTTGGTCAAAATTCCAATTTGGTTGTTATTTTGTTCATTATTTTGGAAGATATTGTCGTTGCTAAACTGACCATTGATTTTACTAGGTAATACGTTGTTATTATTTTGCGCATAGTTGATATTAGGCAAGTTGTTATTGTTGATATTTTGACCAAATTCGTTATTGGGATAGTTTTTCTGACCCTCTATATTAGTTGATAAAATGTTGTGGTGGGTATTTTGAGCATAGTTGTTACTCAGTCCATTATTGTTGTAGATATTTTGACCTATGTTATTGCTAGGTATTATAGTATTATGATTAATATTTTGATCAAAGTTGTTTCCGGACAAGATATTTCTGTAGTTATCGATCTGATCATGGCTACCAAGCAAGTTATTGATATTGTTATGCTGACCAATACTACTGGTGCGTAAGATACTGATATATCTGTTTTTCTGATCATTACTATTTACAGACAAGTCATTGTTATCGCCATTTTGAGCATTGTTGTTACCTAGCAACATATTTATATAACTATTGTTTTGGACATAGCTGGGACCAAGCAATTTATTTATGCTGTAAATATTATGTCCAAAATAGTTTATAGGCAAGATATTGTTATTTTTGTTAGGATGGATGTAATCATATAAGTTATTAGTTTGGCTGTTCTGACCTTTGTTACTATTGTGTAATACATAGTAATAGCTATTGTTCGGATCATAGCTACTAATAAGCAAGTTATTGTTTATGATTCCATTCTCAGTAGCATTGTACTTTTGGACGTTATTATTGAGGTTATATGTCCTCATTCTAAACCAATTAGAGGCTCTTCTTTGGAACGTTCGGTTCAAATGTTCTTCCCCGTTTTCTGCTCTGGTGGCCATCACTAATAGTGTTACAATCAAGACCATCTGGAACAAAAGGGTATAACTATCATAACTATTGGGTATGGATCAAAATCACTCGCACGTATTTAGGACGGCCTTAAAAGATTACTGAGACGTGATTATAATAAATTATCCTGAACCAATGGGCACGCAGAATTAACGAAAGCTCGTATAATTTGGTTTGGGTGGTAATATTTCAGAATGACATACATTAGGGAAATGGCCCAAATTAGAATAAAAAGACACAAAATCGCTGACAAAAGGAAAATAAATATATAATTATGGCGGTATTTTTGTGTACTAAGTATTTCCTGAAATATGTGATAAATGATAATAGATTATGTCTATATTTATGTTAGGCCATTTTTTTACTCTGTTTTTGTCACTTAAAATTAGCCTCTTTAAATATTAATATGTCCTGCTAATACATATCAGTACCATTGTATTTATTCTTATCGATAAAAGCCATTTCATCTAAAGTAACAAGATGAGTAGGGTGAATACTCATTAAATACACCAACACACGCTTGGTTAAACTATGAGAGAAACCATTTTATTTCGAAAAGCAACACCGAACCTGACCAAGGTTCAAAACTCGACGCTGTTGTATTTGTGTCAAACAGGATAACTACATGTATTGGTGGTCACACGGTCTAAAGCATCTCTCTTTTAATAGACTAGATAACTGTTTGTAAGGAGGTGAGGGTTTGAATCCCGGCCTGGTGTATTGAGGATTATTTGTCTAAATTCTTCCCCTCTCTAGTTCCACTTGAATGAGGGTAAACTTTCTGTAAGTTTTACCTTTATTTTCATTAATATGTTAGTGCAAATAGAAAAACTTGTATTGGCGGTAATATGAAGTACATATATAAAACAGAATGGAACACAAAACCGTTTACTAAATTTAAATTATTAGTTATTTTTTAAACTAGTTTTTTGATTCCTTGCAGTAAAAAACGGCATACTATAAATAATTATTATTATTATCATTATTGTTATTATTATTGTTATTATTTTAAGTGTAAACGTGTAATTGAAGAGCATCTTAATAGATACTGCTCTACACATTTGGTCTATACCACCGAAAATGCACCTGTGAGCACGTGGACTAGGCAATCCACCTCGTTTGGTTAGTTTTTTTGATAAGGATAAGGTTGAGGTGTGAATCCCCGCGGAGTATCTCAAGGTGATTTTCCTAATCATTTTCCATTCTTTCTTTATTAAAATGCAGTCACACATTTTTAAAATCTATTTCTTCCTCCATCCTATCTCACCAGGGTAGATTTTCATAGATCTCTAACGGGTAGTAAGACACGGAGAATGTAAAAACACGAGGTTATGTCAATGAGGATTTGACTATAATTTACTAAAGGTAAGGTTAACGTAACCTGGTGGTTACTGTTCCTAACTTTGATCCAGGATGCTAGTGTTAAATTCCTAATAGCAATGCACTCAGGGTCGGCTTTACACTATTCTCCAAGCGAGCAATTATATATTTATTCTAATTTTACCCCACTTATCTTGTTCCTTTACATTAAATAACCAACCTCAGTGGCATAGTTGACTAACGCGCTTGTCGTGTTGAGCTCGATTGCTGAGGACGGCGGGATCAAGGTTCGAATCTCAGTCGGGTGAACTGAGGTTTTTTTTTCTAAATAGTTTTTCCACTCCCCCTCCACGCAAATGCGGGTTCACTTCCTCTAATTCAACCTTCCTAATCCATTAGCGTAATTAGTACTTAAGCGTATAATCCGAAAGGATAGTAAGACGCGGTGCTAAGTAATATTAATAATAATACATTAAATAGTAGAAGACACCAGTAACGTCCACTAAAATTAAATTGTAGTTTTAATAATGAAAGATTACTTAGTTTACTCAGTATAACATCGAATGATGGACTCTTTTTGCTGAAAAGATTTCTGTCAACGAGCTAACTAGATCATTTAAACACTTATTATCTAGTTTGATAGATAACAAAATATTTAAATAAACCTTTATAAAAAATATATAACCATATTTAATAATATAAATTATAGAAGATAATTATACTGAAAAAGTTGTAAGTTAAAAGCTTACTACACCAATAACTATGACCTTTTGGTTATAAATTGAATGTCACTACTTCTAAGCTACCCCTTGCTGTTTAACGTTCTATAAGAAAACACACCAACACATGATTATTATTTTTATTGTAAAACTTAGTGTTTACTTTCTAAAATCACAGCGTATATCAGTCACACGACTTACACTCTAACAAATTTGATCATCAAGGCTTATACAGGACACTCAGCCCTTGCGATTATTTATTTACTTATTGTAGAGAAGGAAGAACCCTTAATTAATTAAAATATCTTCGTCAGAACTACCCTTTATTTAACCAGGGTTTAAACTTTAATCAAATTTAGGTTAACCACTTAACTAAGGTAATGCTAATTTTATTTTAATTAGAACGTTTAACACAGCGACTATTAAAGGTTAATAGAAGGAATTAAGAATTTAATTAAGAAACACATTAACTTTAGTGTGGATAGAGGATGGGAAAATCATTATTATAAATCACATGTAGAAAAATCAC
>CABFOW010000096.1:245820-322830 GCA_902141385.1 Timema californicum | reverse complement strand
CCCCCCCCCCATATTCCCATGGATGGTGATCAAGTGCAAAGTATTAATTAGTGTGGGGACGGCTATAATTGTATTATATTTACTATCGAAATAATTACAATATTTGTAAAAAAACAAAACAATCAAACTTACTTGAGCCCACATGTTCCTATCCTCTCGTCCACCAAATTTGAGGACGATCCTCTTTGGTATGTGTTTCAATTTAAACTGTGAACAATTCTTCAGCTGTCATGTCAGATATACACTCGTCTACTGCCCAAGCGTGAAAATAATGTTCGTAGGCCTAAGTAACTGGACTTTTCTTCTACGATTGTCTATTCATCACGCAAAGAATGCGAAACTTTTTCTCAATCTTAGAAGAAAGAATGCATTAGATGCATAAAAGATTTGTGTGGGGGTGTGCGTGTGTAAATGTGCGATACGCTTTCATTTATGAATGATACTTTTTTTTAAGCTCACTTCTTTTTCAAACAATTTACTTTACCTTTGTTGGTGCCTAGTGTTTTCCTTTCTAAGTTATTGCTAATAAATCACTAATTTTATGCAAATAACTTCATTTAGATTTATCGGTCTGGTGAATTTATGCAAATAGGCTCCCAAGACTGAGAAGGCAATAGAGTTTTGTGAGCCATAAAATTGTTTCTAAGCTTTCAACAGAAGTAGTAAAGTACTGAAACAATTTTCAGGTACAACATCAGCCCTTTCGCTTCCTTCCTTTGTGTTCTTCTGTTTCCTTTTTCTTTTCTTTTTTTTAGTCAGGGTGCAGGCTACATACTCCATTCACGGTATGAATTACACTCTGAAAGGTCCTTTTTCCTACCAATACCTTACTATATAATAGATTACTGGTAGGGAAAAAGGCCTTTCATAAAACAATTCCTACCGTGAACAGACTTTACATTATTTTACGATCGAAATAACCTTAAAGTAAAGGTCACCTGTTGACGTGACGTGAATGTAGGGGGAAGAGTTTACAAATGAATTATTTTAATTTGCTTGATATATTTTTATATATCCATATAATATAGAAAATTTCATAAAACTGTAATAAATGTATGAACTAGTCATCAACAGCTCATCAATGTTTGATTCAAAACTATATCGTATGATCTGAAAGGTAAGATAATAGTTTAATATAAAACATAGTAATTGAATTATCACCCACCTCGGTGGCCTAGTTAGCTAATGCACTTGTTTCGTGTTTAGCTAGACTGTCGAGGATGGGAAGATGTTTGAATCTAACTCGAGTGAACTGAGGGAGGTTTTTCCTAAAGGGTTTCCCCACTCTCCCACATGCAAATGCGGGTTCACTTCCTATATATTCAACCTTGCCAATTCCTATCCCATTAGCGTAATTAGTACATAAGCATATAACCAGAACGGTTAGTAAGACGTGGTGCTATGTATTGATTGAATTATCGTAACAGTTTTGGTTTATATAGGGTTTTTTCAAGGGGTAGTATAGTATTAGCAATGTTCTGTACTTATTATTATTACTATTATTATCGCTTGCACCACGTCTTACTACCCGTTCGGGCTATACGCACTTACGCTAATGTGTAATGGTAGGGTGATTGTGAGATGAAATGGATCGTGGGATCCGAACCACGGTGGAGGCCTGGCATTCCACACATTCACAAGTTGTGATTAATACACGTCTAGTCAGAGGTGAAGAAGGGTTTGGTAATCAGATAAATCTGTGCTGGGGGACCGAGGATTGAACCCCGGACCACCAGCACAGAAGCCTGACAACTTACCCCTAGACCGCCAGGTCACCCTACTGTATCTATAATGTTACGATTATTAGAAAGTCACTTTTCCATTTCAAGGCTGTTAGTAGTGTGAAATGAATAACATAGTTGACATAAAAAAGTTTTTGAATATAATATACTAAATTAATTCTTTGCAGCTCTCTTATGTCTGCTGGCCCACCGGATGACTAATTTGAAAATACCCATATTACATAAATACAAAACTAATGGTGGCCATGTTGATTTAGAATAGTTGTGTGGAATTTGGAATTAAGACACGAATTGATGAAAATTTAGAACTTATTCACAACTATATACAAAAAATTTTTGTTAATAAATATAATTTAAAAATACATACATATTTATAAAACATATTATTCGGTATACATCCTCATAATAAACTGTAATTGTAATTACAGGGTTATTTTATATTAATAATGCTAGATATGACTCAGAAGATGGGTTAACATATAAGATAGTGCACAAATATATTTGAATACTTTAAAATTGTTTATTCTGTTGTCATTTTGTGGTTACATTTATTTTATTTATCTGTTATTTTCATATTCATACTAAAGGAAAAGGGTTGAGAAAGGTACAATACAAGAGAAAATGTACCAGCATCTACTGTTGATCTATAGTGAGAGAAAATATTCGACAGCCTGGTCCCTAATGTCATGAGTAGTTGCAAACCGTTTAGGAGAATATATCACTGTTCACCTGAGTGTGATTTTAAACTGGACCTCCTCGTCTCTGTCGAATTAGACAACAAGAGCCTTTGTCCAACGTATTCCTCAGTGTAGGTTTTATTATTATTTTAACAAATTTAATAATTTTTATTTTATTTTTCCGAAAAAAACAACTCTAGTGTCAGCTGGCAATCGAGCCATACCGATAGAGCGGCCTCCATCTGTTTGTGAAGATAGTGCCAACTTACGCGGATACAGGGTGTCATGTGGTCAGAAAAACGACCCTTTCAACCAGGGCAATCTCATTTTTCTAGATCAGTGCTGCTACTTTTAAATTCGAGTAGCTTCACATTTGTCCTCACGAGGTTGTTAACCCCGTCTATTTTTTGTAATGATAATTTAAATAATGTTAAGCACGTTGCCTACCCGTGACTTCACGACAGGTCAAGATAGGACTTACCATGTTTGTTAATTTACGTTTTAATGCAGGAGTTTTAAAGATATAGCGTTGAAACAAAGACCATTACATCTAGAATAATTTTTAAAATAGTCCTACAGTGTCATAAAATGATTATTACTTTTACTTTGAATTAGTTTTTTATAAATATATTTTATAGGCCATCAGTATTCAGGTTATTTGTCCTGGTCATGAAAATGCCCTTTAGGTATCGTCCTGCCAGGATGTAGATTAATAAGGACCTTGGTAACATATGTCTATTTAGAATAGGAAACAAGAAAAGTGTAAAATTAAAAAGCAAATCAACGTTTCCACGGTGCTAATAGTATGGTGAATGTGTAAACTCGTTAGGGGAAAAGGGGAAGGTTTATCAGTAGATAAACATAAGGCCTCACAGCGTGAACTGTTCATTTTCTTCCATCTCTCTCTATTTCATTCATTGGTGTTTAAGTGCGGTAGTGCCTAGACTGCTTGCGTGCGTCAAGCTAAGATGCAACCCGCTTCGCAAAATAGCTTCGGAATCTCCAAGTAAGCAACGTCGTTAAAATATATATTGTGCTTATATTATTTTACCACTCGAGGGCACCCGAACAAAAGAATATTTTTACATTTTTTTAATGACCCCCTGTAGTATTTTTCCAACATTTCGTGCATCCAAATCCTCCTCTATTGTAATCTAAGAGGAGTAATATTTACCTGTATCTCTGGTAATAAACATGTCGTAAAGATGTCTTGTCTCCGTTTTAAATCATATTTAGTATGCTAAAAGTTTATTGTCCAATAAAGATGTCAAAATTGATATATCAGTCGCGTGCTATGCTATGAATCATAGATAAAATATTAATTTAATGCGATACAAGAGTTATATTGTCGGTGTGGAGTATTAAAAATGTTTTAGATAAAGATCGAGAACAAATAGTTGTTTTTTATCACCACGTCTTACTACCCGTTCGGGTTATATACCTATGTATTAATTACGCTTATATTTTAAGGATGAGAAAGGTTTAATTTAGAGGAAGCGTAATTGCGTGTGGATGTAGAAAATAATTTTGGAAAAAACCTCTCTGAATACACCCAACAGAGATTCCAACCATGATTTCACCAATATCAGGTGTCCGGTCTCTTGCGAGAGTTACGCCCTAAAGAAGAGGTTCTCAAAGGCTGTGTCGTGGCACACTAGTGGGCCGCGAAATTCTCAACGTTTTATTATGGTTGACTATCATAAGTGTCCGGAATTTCTCTAGGTAGCCACGCAATGCATTCTATGGTTATATCAGGTAACGCTTTTCTTTGCTTCAAACCGACGGAAAAAAATCCATATATTCATTTTATTTCTTCTTATCCAGTTTTTAATAAATTCTAAAAAATTCAATCAAAACCTTGAAAATTTTATTTTTGAGATGCACATGTTTGTGTACAGGGGCTACTAATTTTAAAATGTCACACTTCTGCGTGCGTTAGATAACGAGCAATGCTCGAGACTGACACGAAAACAAATAAACTCTTCATTTTATTAATATAGATCTTAAAATATGTTTGAAGTAAACAATGTGATCAACACTTTTAATGATCGTTTAAAGAGTCTATCGATAAAATGGGGAAACTTAATACTCTGCCATAAACAATCCTAGTGGGAATAGGAATTGATAAAATTATTAGCCTATTTTTAATGGCGTTTGTGAGCATTTTTAAGCAAGTAAGGGATTTTTATAGTTTTATTTTCCACATTTTACTACTCGTCCGGGCTAGATGCATTTCAATCGCACAAAATTGAAATGGATAAGGCCGGTATAATCCAAAGGAAATGCACCCACATTTCCATGAAGTAATATTGGAAATACATTTAAGAAAAAAAACACCCTCTGTGCATTCAGCCATGATTTGAACTATATCTCCCCGTCATCGGAAAACGAGATGAGATGAAACTGAGAATTAGTCCGCGTGCCCACCAAGGTGGGTTGGATAAGGTTTTCAAGCACTTGAAAAAAAATTGTTTTATTAATTTCTTTTCCATCGCGCGGATGAAGAAGGTGGCTACTCACACCATTGCCTATTCTCATCAGCAGTATATAACTATATTCTGGTCAAGTACACTGAAAAAATAAATAATTAGAAGGCGTTTTACTTGTGTAATATAATTACATAAATATACTACTTTGGAACTATTTTGGAACCCGATTCATTGGCCAAGTGGTCTAGGTCAGCAGTTCCCAAAATGTAGTACGCGTACCACCAGTGGTGTTTGTGTGTGTGTATGTATATATATATATATTCCTTCTGATAATAGCATTGTTTAAACAGTAAATGAATATGAAATTAAACTACACGGGATTTAATGAATATATATATATATATTTATTCTGTTTAAACAATGCTATTATCAGAAGGGAAAACGGATAAGGACCGGCTAAACGAAGCCGCACTGCCATTGGAATGTTATCCGTGTTTTTAAATGCAAGTGGCTACACAAGACCGCACCTCACCGGCGCGGACCAATCGTCGAGAGAGCATTGCTCGGTGCGGACCTTGTGGCCGCCTACCACCGGAAATAAATGTTCGGGAGCTTCCCAACTTTGTTTTCATGGTAACCACTAAGCACTGTAGGGATGGGCGAAACAGTGATTTTACGATATCGGTGATCACAGTGACCTTGATTTTAAAAGATCGGTGATTTATTCCAGTGATTATTCACAGTTATTGGCAGTCACTGTGTCAGCACTTGTAAAACTAGGCATTTATTTCACAGCCGTTGCACGTGTGACGCTGTAGTCATTGTTTCCATCATTACGTACAAGATAAACAATATATACAACAACTTATTGACCAACAAACATGATCCTTCTTAATTATTAGCTAACGGACTAGAAAATACGGTTTGGTGCGGCTCGTGTAGCCATAGCGTGATAGGGTTAGATGAGACTAATTTCACTGTAAATTGCTCGTTCACAGGCAGATTAAACAATGTTTCAAACAAATTGAAATAAACTACCACGTAAAGAAACCGTGCCTTCCAGATATTAATATATTTGCCAGCTAACCATATTAACGAGAAAGAATATTGCTCTTCTAGTTATAGTTTGAGGATCTCAAGTTGTGATGGATGGTATCGTGAATTAAGATCAGTTATATTACAGTGTTCATAGCAATAACACTTTTTAGTCAAAATAGATTAAATACTGCTTCGATAGATACGTTTTGTTAATTTTTACGCGTATAAATCTAAATAGCTCTTGAATATTTGGTACTAGCAATCCCGCATGGCGTTGCCCATGCCCTACTGTAATATAAGAATTTTATAAGCCCCCCCCCCATTCCCCATTGTACCCAATTTAAAATGGAAACGTTATCTCTGAAACGTAATTTTAAACCAGATTAAAAATATTTTCTCTAAAAATGTATTAAAATAGCCTAATTAAAAAGCTAATTAAAAATTTAAAAATCCGGCTTCAAGATGTATTCGGACCCCCTTCTATCCACCTATATTAAAAATTTCAAATCTCTTCGTGCTGTAGATTTTGCTGTGTATCGCGCGCGTGCGCACACACACACACACACACACACATACATACACAGATAAACACTTCCCTTTATTACTATAGATAGATAATCACAGTGGCATTTGTTGAGGACTTTTGAAATGAAAGGAACCAGTGCTGATCAAGTTCCGTGACAAATATATTCAATAAATGTTGACATTATTATGTGTATTAAATTAAATTAAATTAATGTATATACAAAAGCAGTAGACTAAGAAATAAAACATGACAATAAGCTCTATGAAAATATTTTACTTTCAAAAATACAAAAATTTCAACAACACAAAAAGACCAATAAACATAACCGTCAGTAACACTGATTAAACTCGACACATAAGTTTTCAATTGCCAAGAGATTGTCTTGAAGTGGGTTTTACTTTTCTCCCCCATCACGTGAGATAAAAAAAACCTTTATCTAAACGCTCTAGCAGTTATGAAGAAAGCGTGTAATAAATTAAGATAATTAAGTGACACGGCTAATAGCGCAGACTTCTCAAGATTCAGCGATATCTTGCGCTGAAGCACCATTTTGGTGTCACACCTGTCCTCAAGTCAAAGGATTTTGGTAATTTTTGGTGCCTTAAGAGATGAAATAATATTAAATGTAGGCACATTTCTATTATACACACAAAAATTGTTGAACGAACAGTTAATTTTCTTTACACCAATTACTGTTTCTAGCCTATGGTCAAGATAAGTATTTACTTTCTCTCTAACTTACAGGTAGAGAAAGTATATTGTGATCGTCAAAAAAATCGAACTTGAGATTTTGATGAATCTCGACGTTTCATGACCCCCGAATTCGAAAAAGTGGTTTGTGAATTTCCGTCTGTCTATCTATACATACAACTAGAGCCTAAACTATTTTACCGATCAGTCTAAAACTTGGTATCTAGGGTTTTCATAGGGTTGCCCCAAGGGTTTTTTGGAATTGGATATCCAATCCTAAAATTAAGGGTAGTTTATTGAAGGGCAAAAAGAGAAAAAGTCGATTTTCTCAAAATCGGCTCTTACTATTTGGATTTAGATTTCATTTTTAAACATTTCTAAACTTTATAGTCAAAATGGCGACCCTCAATATTTCAGCAAAATGTCTTTAAGGTCTCCGGTCTGATGCGTTAATTCTCTTTTTTTTTTATCATATCACCGAAACTATTTGAGATATAAAACTACTTATCATTGCAAATATGTAGATCTATTTATAACACAAATATTTTATAAGAAACATATTTTTATAAAACCAATAATTTATAATCTATACAAAAATGTATATATTTTTCAACTTTAAAAAAAAATAAGGGTAAAGTATTGCGGCCGTAAAAATAATCTAACCCGAAATTTTGATTGATGTCGACGTCTCATGACCCCCAGAAACCTAAAAAGTGTTTTTTGCAATACCGTCTGTCTGTGGGTCTTTTAAACCGCAAAATAAATAGTGGTTTAGTAAAAATCAATTTTCCCAAAATTGGCTCTAACGATTTTGATCACAATTCGTATCTTCTTTGAGTGTACATAAGATAGTTAATTAGTTTCCAACACACTATCCACGCAAATTAGTGTACTCCACGTCTAAAATTCTACGTTACTCATCCTTACTACATTACTTTATTTATGTAGATATCCTGGATGGGTAGTAATACAAGTATCACGCAAAATAGTACGGCTGCTTCATGGTCCGCATTCGCTGAACTGTTTGGGGAACACTAGTGATTTTTTCGATGCTTCTTGTGCTTCTCATAATGGTGAATATATTTGATGACCGGGACATGAACCGGGTAGGGTTTCTCCACGTGAATGGGGATGTGTCTCTCGACGTAAACGGGGTACGGCTTCTCTACGGCGTAAGGCACGAGGCTGTAGACCTCATAGGGGACCTTCCTCTCGACAGGTACCTCCACGGTCTGATAGACGGGCACCTCTATCCGCTCTGGCACCCTTATGTGTACAGGGTAGGGTTCGGGCACTGCGATGGGCACCGGGTGAGGCACAGCCACCGGGATGGTGTGAGGTACAGGTATCTTGACCACGTGGACTTTGGGCTCCTGGTGGTGATAGTGGTGTTCATGTTGCTGGTGATGGGGTTCAAAGTCGTGTTTGCGGTCTGGGAACTCGACGTCTTCGAAGTGTTGCTGGTAGTAGGAGGCGTGTGTGGGCAACGAGTGACGCTTGAAGTGGGCGCGTCCCTGTCGCCAGGCAATCGTAGACGGCACCAGGACGATGAGAGTGACGAGGAAAAGGTGATTCGTAAGCTAAAATAAACAAAAGATTGTTGGTACAATACTTTATATCTACTGAAATTAGGATAAAGTTAAAGACTAACATTTTTGAAATAGTAATCATTATTATTATTATTTATAAGTATACATAATTTGTTTTATGTAAAAGCTTTACTTCTTTATTATTTTAATTAGATCGTCACCCACTTAAGTGGCTTTGTGGTCTAACGCGCTACTCTCGTGTTAAACTAGACTGCTGATGAAGGGGAGATCAAGGTTCGAACTTTGGTCAGATGTACTGAGGGTAGATTACAAAATGGTTTTCCACTCTCCCTCCAAGTAAACACGGATATACTTCATTTTAATATAACCTTCCAAAACCCTAGAACCATAAGCGAATAAACCAAGCGGGTAGTAAGAAACGGTGCATAAAAAAGTTAAATCTTAATTTTTTAAATTAAATAATATAAAAAGTAATATAATATGGCTCCTCAAAAAAATTATACAGGATTCCATGATTTATCCTCAGAAATATTCGACTTCTTGGTTTGATACATACTTTATATTTTGTGACACCGTTTGGTACATACTTTATATTTTGTGACATCGTTTGGTACATACCTTATATTTTGTGACACCGTTTGATACATACCTTATATTTTGTGACACCGTTTGGTACATACTTTATATTTTGTGACATCGTTTGATACATACCTTATATTTTGTGACGCCGTTTGATACATACCTTATATTTTGTGAAATCGTTTGATACATACCTTATATTTTGTGACGCCGTTTGATACATACCTTGTATTTTGTGAAATTGTTTGATACATACCATGTATTTTGTGACGCCATTTGATACATACCTTATATTTTGTGACACCGTTTGATACATACTTTATATTTTGTGACACCGTTTGGTACATACTTTATATTTTGTGACATCATTTGATACATACCTTATATTTTGTGACGCCGTTTGATACATACCTTATATTTTGTGAAATCATTTGATACATACTTTATATTTTGTGACAACGTTTGGTATATACTTTATATTTTGTGACATTGTTTGATACATACCTTATATTTTGTGACGCCGTTTGATACATACCTTATATTTTGTGAAATCATTTGATTCATAATTTATATTTTGTGACAACGTTTGGTACATACTTTATATTTTGTGACATCGTTTGATACATACCTTATATTTTGTGAAATCATTTGATACATACTTTATATTTTGTGACAACGTTTGGTACATACTTTATATTTTGTGAAATCATTTGATACATACTTTATATTTTGTGACAACGTTTGGTACATACTTTATATTTTGTGACATCGTTTGATACATACCTTGTATTTTGTGATACCGTTTGATACATACCTTATATTTTGTGATGCCGTTTGATACATACCTTATATTTTGTGAAATCATTTGATACATACTTTATATTTTGTGACAACGTTTGGTATATACTTTATATACCTTATATTTTGTGACGCCGTTTGATACATACCTTATATTTTGTGAAATCATTTGATTCATACTTTATATTTTGTGACATTGTTTGATACATACCTTACATTTTGTGAGACCGTTTGATACATACCTTATATTTTGTGAGACCGTTTGATACATACCTTGTATTTTGTGGTACTCTTTTGTTCACCCCAATGTTTGATGGCACTACTTGATATTTCTTCTATATTAAGCGATACTTTTTTATACTAAACTTATTTCTGAGCGCACATTTTGATACATATCCTTTATTTCGTCGCATTCCTGGTCTGAAAAGTTTTTATGCCAAGTCGTTATGAGTTGAGGGAAAATTTAGTAGTATTACTTACAATAAAAATATGTATATGATATAAATTTCACTGTATATTATTAATAGCACCACGTCTTACTACCCGTTCAGGTTATACGCACTTACGTTAATATGTAATGGTAGGGTGATTGTGAAATGAAATGGAGGACCTACAGTTTAACGTGGAATCCGAGCCACGGCCCGGAATTCTACACATTCACAAATTGTGATTAATACACGTTTTGTCAGAGGTGGAGAAAGGGTTTGGCAATCAAATAAACCTGTGCCGGGACCGAGGATTAAACCCCGTGCCTCCAACACAAAAGTCTGACATCTTACCCCTGGACCACCAGGTAACCTTTCACTGTATAAGTAATAACTTTACATTACTTAGCTCAATAAATATTTATGTTGTTGCAACGCTTGTGGACTTTTATAATTTGATATAATATTCTTGCGGTACATTTAGGAATACATTGCGGCCCCCCATTTTAGAGCCACTAGTCAAATTGATACAACACTAATCTAAATGAATGTAAACCTAACAATCCGGCAACACTAAAAATCTGAGCAAAAGTCAGCGTGGCTGTATATTTTTATGGATACAAAGTATCTGACAATTTCACACGTCCAATATATAATCTGTCTTAAATTAAAGAGTGATGTGTGATACTGGGCACAGAACGAATCTGGTTAGCTCAATGGAAGACCAATGGGATGCTAAATCAAAGGTCTCAGGAACGATTCCAATGCCCAGGTATATGATATATTATTAAAATCTCTAACCTTGATTCTGGTGTTCAGATGGCGATACATGTTTACTAAAGTGTCAATACCAGACTAATCGTTCTGAGATCGGTCCAACTTGTTTTATCTGTTGAGATCGCTCACTGGTTTTACTTTTCTCCGCTGGCACGTGAGATGAAACATTTTAAAAAGTAAATAATTGAAGTTTTCACGGGCGCTGGTTCTGCTATGTTGCTTCTGCGTGTGGCGAGAAAACTAATTATTTAGTTTAGTTGTACTTTGATCTAATTATTGTATCATCTTAGGAGCGTCATTGGTTGGAATAATGTTCTAAGCCACATTTAATTGAAGAAAACTCTGTTTATGAATCATAGTATTAAGAATGATCTTATTTAACTGCCCCCTTCGTTGCGTAAAGGTTTTGGCCTTCAAACTTATTAATTGTTAAATATCAAAACTTTGTGTACGTTATTTATTAGACTGTGTTTTAGTTCTATTCAGTTATATGGCAAATGTAACTTAGGACGTTTATTCATCTAATACCTCAGCTTTCTTTGTTAAAATGTAAGCTATTAAACATACTTTTACTCTCGACCATTTTCGGATTTAAAAAAATATTGTTTTACTCACTAATTTTTATTGAAATAATTTAATTAGTAAAGGATTTTTAAAATACCCATG
This sequence comes from Timema californicum, assembly GCA_902141385.1. Lineage (NCBI taxonomy): Eukaryota > Metazoa > Arthropoda > Insecta > Phasmatodea > Timematidae > Timema > Timema californicum. Next base: position 310,933 of record CABFOW010000096.1, on the reverse strand, counting down.
TGATTTATTAGATTTTCCATACCAAAGCTAATTAATAAACTACTTTATCTCACGGTCAATGTTTACCTTTCTTCTACCATATAAAAAATACATAGACAAGGACCTGGACTGTCTTCTAATAGAAGTGTGCATTTAAACCATTCTATTTAGGTAAATATTTCACAAAGACACACATTATATAACCAGACAGTTCATACAATTATATTTGATCTGTATGTGAGAAGAATTGTATTAGTGGAAAGTTTTAGTAGTAGGCCCAAGCTATGGAAAACAGCAAGGATCGATTAATGAGATAAGAAGATAGTCGCTGATACCACGAGGATAAATGTCGGAATATAGATACAGAATTAATTGAAAGAGAGAAGAATTATCTATAAATAAATCTAAGGATCGATTAATGAGATAAGAAGATAGTCGCTGATACCACGAGGATAAATGTCGGAATATAGATACAGATTTAATTGAAAGAGAGAAGAATTATCTATAAATAAATCTAAGGAAAGAACTATCATAAAACTAGATATAAGTAGAGAAAGGGAGGTAGATTTGGATGCGAAAAGAGGAATGTAGAAAGAAATGAGGAAGATGAAATCTAAATAGGAATAACTGTAAGTGATACTAATTAATGGTGGCCTGTATTAAAGCAAAGAAATACATTAGAATCTTGTGCAAGTATTTTTGTTCAATTACCTGAGAACCACGCAATTGTCTAAATATTAGAGGTGCTTGTCTTATACCTCAGAATGTAATCGTATTTCTGCCAGAACATACATTCGATAGGCCACCATGTTGTTTTCTGGAGATTCAAGCTCTCCCATAGTATGTATTACACGAGTAGGCCTACTACATGACATGGTACCTTCACTATATATATATATAGTGTATAAACGGCCAGATTCACTATCTCAAAATTGAAGAAATTGTCAGTATATTAAAGAAAATAAATATCCCAAATATTAATATTTTACATTAAAATATTGTATAATTGTTTTCATTGAGTTAATTTAAACATAAAATCCCATCTTACCTAATCCATGGATAAAAAATATGATATTTTTTCAATTGAAGGAAGGCTACTCGAACAAAACGTTTGATTATTTTTAAACGTATCAAGTTAAACTCTAATTTAACCTACAACATAACATTTGTAGCTAAACATTCACATCTGCAGCAATGACCATGTATTCAAAGGATTCTCACTCCTCTCTCCATGCGGGTGTGGAGTAATATATTAATACATCCTCAATCCTTAGATTAAGTAGTTAATACCGTTTTGTAGAACATGCAAATTTAAAAAAAAAATCCAAACGGCGATTTAGGGAAGACGAGAAATGGTCAGTGCTTTTTACATTTTTAGATCAAAATTTTTTTTTGTTAAAATAAATCAAATATTGCTTCTTTACAAACAAAGAGTTTTTTTTTCTACACATGGTGACATCATCAGACCTTAAATATCTATCAAGGGTGTCTTGGAAATTAATGACTTTTCCCTTCATTTAAAAAGTCTCTCATCCAATACCACTTTGTTAATGACAGATATTTAACAACAGTTGATATCACCATGTAAAGAAAATTAATTTATGTGTTTCTACTGGAGCAATATTTTTTTCATTTTGGCAAAAAAAAAAGTTTTGCTACAAAAACAATGGCCTATTCTCGCGTTTTCTACATCTCTACACCTTAACGAATTAAACTAAATTTGGTTTCTTCGACCCATTAATCCTTTTTTTTTCGCAGTTTCATGACTCTTTAATGTAATTTATATAATGGCGCGGTTTTATCCCATTCATATATCAAAGGAAATTTGAAGTTGCCACTTTTAGAGGATTCCAAGTCATTTACCTTTTATTACTGTGAATGCGTCAAAGGACTCGTGAAGCTCGAGTGAATTTCTTTGGTAACGAACCGTTACTATTCCTGAAACAGTGAACACGTCATTTAGTGCATCCTTTCCAGGACATGACGCAATTATTTAATCACCTTTCGTAGAATCCAGGAATACAAACTTCCCTTTTTCAACCGGGTAAGAACTCATTTAATTCAATGTAAAGCTAAAATTTGTGGAAATAATAGGTTTAAAGATATATAAACACACCAGGACATTGGTTCTCTAAGAGACACGAAATTCACTAATCATATATATATATATAACTTTTTGTCGATCAACTGTAATAGCATTTTATTTATTATTATTATTATTTCTAGGTATTGACATTACTTATATAAATTGACAGTCATAAATCACACGACTTGAGCCCAATGAGTTTTAATCACTTTTAACACGGTCGGATATGGTTATTCATGTCAGAATCCTATACCATAGCTGAAAGTGAATCGGTGGATCAGCCACCCCTATACTATTTATATCGTACTCTTTGGATGCGCGATTATATTTGAATCCCATTTCCCTGGTAAATATGTAGTGGTAAGTCAGATGTCTAGAGGGATTTGTTTCGATTTAGAGATATGGATGGCATTTAATTACGGTTTCGTCCTACTATTCAAATAGTAATTATCTATGCACTGGGACTGGGTGTTTTAGTACTCGGCGTACTGCTCTAGCCTAAACCAGTTTGTGAATAAAGTATTGATGTATAGAAAATGCACGTTAAATATATCAATACATTAATTAAAACAATACTTATATGACCCGCATCGGTAGCCACGTGGCCTAAATGTCTGACTCTTCTAGTTTTTTCTGCTGGTATTGGATAGTTCAGGGTTTGAGTCCTAACCAAATATACTGAGGGTGGTTTCAACTAATATATTTCTAGTTTCTCTACCCGCGGATGTTGATGTATTTCTTCAAAATTCAACCTCTTTATCCCTGCCCCGTTTATGTTATTAAAATTCGTACACGCTCCACACCAGTGTTCACATGACCTAAATGTCAACGTCCTCTAATCTGATCTAATGTTGATGAGGATATCTAGGTTCTAATCCCAGAAAGGAATACTTAAGAGTTTATTTTCTAAGTCGTTTCCCACGCTCTACGCCAATTAGGATACATTTCCTTTAAAGTATTCTTTTTAATCCCTAACCCAAAGCTTATAGCTCAAACGAGTAACTAGACGCGATGGAAAATATAATAAATAACACCCATATAAACTAGGCCTAGCTCGTACTGGCTGCCATATGGACAAGGGCACCAGTCTCATATCATCTGGCTTGTGAATAACAAGAAACTGGTGTTAGGGTGTATTGAAATGAGTTGTCATGGCCTTTTTTTATATTTCCCTCCACGCAAATGCAGGTACATCTTCTATAAATTTGGCCTTCACCAATCTCATTTTTACGCCAATAGTGTAAATAATTGGGTAGCCCAGACGAGTAAAACTAACACTTTATGCTATAAAAGTCAATAGAGGTAGAGATTCTAAAAATCAAAGCGTATGGACGTTATGTCTAAACAAAATACAATATGTAGTCTATCATACATATTTCTGAAACGTTTAAGAGTGTTCAAGAGGTCAGAAACATTTTCCTCTTCTATTGACCGAATATTATCGTCCTAGCTTTACTGAACAAAATGGAGATACTACATTTTGTAACAACCTGTTGACCAATAATTATTATTCTTTCATTTGGTGTTTTGTGATCTTACTTTTATATTATTTGAGAGATTTGTTTGAAATACTGACAGTATGTTCAGTTACGGGCTAGTGCTAAAACAAATCGTCAATAAATAAAATAAACAATACAATTAATTTTCACATGTTTGAATAAGAAAAATCAAACAAAAATTAGTCATCAAATTAATGTAAATATATAATCTTTAAGATATCCCTTTGAGGGTTTTGAAACCCACCATCAACAGGGTCTCAGGAGAAATGGATACTTATTCTGGCTAAAAAGTTTGGGTAAAAATCTTTTATACATTATCAAAACACGAACAAATCTAGAATCATGTTGAATATGTAAGATAAGTCTCGGTTGTTTTAATTGTAAATATAACTTTTTTCAGGTCTCTATATTATAGTTCGTATAATAGCATATTTATCAAGTTGAGATATATGATTAGTCGGTTTAACGAGTCACGTGAAATAAAATTGCACATGTCAGTTGTTTTTTTTAATTTGGGGAACTTAAAGAGTACGTTATGAACCATCGTATTAAAGTAGTGCAATACTTACAAACTAAATTAAGTCTAAAACAGACACCTCACCCAATTCCTCGACTCTAATTTCATCAATTTTAAGGGGAAAAGACACAGTTTCACAATTGTTGTTGTTAGCACCACGTCTTACTACCCATTTTGATTATACACCTGTGTACTAATTACCCTAATTTGTTAGGGGTTATGAAGATTTAATTTAGAGGAAGTGCACCGGCATTTTGTGGAAGGAGAATGAAAAAAACATTTAGGAAAACCCACCCGACTGGGATTGAACCCCGATCTCCACTTTTTCGGCAGTTTGGACTACTGCGAGAGGAGTGCCTTAGACCACGCGCCCACCGGAGTGGGTAGTTTTACAAATTGATACAGAGAATGCTCGGTTATGCCAGAAATTGAACCTGGAGTCTCTTGTACCATAGTACAGTCTGAGTTAGGGTGTGGCCAACTAAAAAAAGATTCGACACAATCTTTAATGTTTCAGGTGGAGTTTTGTTGATTTTTTTAAATCCCTTCCTTCTTACTCTCCTCTCCTACTCCTCCCACCCTTTTTCATCCGTTTATTTTTCATTTCCATTAAAGCTAACATGACCCGAGCACTAAGTTATTCCACGTCATTTCACTTTCATTAGTCCATGTGGCAAAGGGGGTCCTCGCGCACTCGGCTGAGTCTAACCGTACCACGGAGCAAGGACTGAGAAGATCACGTACTTACATACCCGATCCGTCCTCCCGTGTTTATAGAAGATAGAGCGCGGACCTCACTACTTCGTTTTCAGAAGCTCACACTCATTAGTCGCGTTCTCGGAGGTTCTTGACCAAGACAAAGGAATATGAGGCAAGAATTACCCTAAACATGGGGCGTTTGCTGGATAGCTCAGTGGCTAAAGCATTGTCGTACTAAGACAAAGGTCTTGGGTTCAATTCTCGTGTTCAGGTGTTATTTTTCCATTTAAAGGATACAAGACTAAGGATGCTATATGATAAGCTGATATTTAATGGCACACATAATATATCCATTATCTATCAAGTAGCTTTGATTTCTTGTCTTACAATAATAAGATATTTAACACTGTGTGTGTGTGTGTGTGTGTTTGTGTGTGCACCGCGTTTTACTAAACATCCGGGATAACTGCTTACTTACACTCATGGCGTAGGAAGGTAACACTTCCCAGGAATTATCCCTGAATTTATGTGAAGAGAGAGTGTTCCATTTATAAAACACTTCCTCAACAAACCCAGCTGTGATTCGAACCCACACAAAAAACTGTACTATAAGGTATTATGCAATCACCTTTAGTCTATTTTGGAGCCCCCTTTGTAGGTAAAAATAAGCAAAGCTCGAACACCCCTTCCCCTCCCTAAAGTGCTTACGTAATACTTGAACATCCTCTAAGATCTTGTCACCTTTGCCCACGTGACCACAAGTACACATATATTTTTAAGCTATTGTACAAAAAGTGTAGCTGCATTTTGGTTAAAGTTTCTAAATTGGCTAGATTGGTCCTCGTAGGTCCGGTATTTCGTCTGTCCAGCGCAGCGCCCGGGTATTTGGCCTTGCGATATTTGCAAATGGGTGAAACAATTTTAACGAGAGCTGGTAGGTACATTTTTTTTTTAAACTTTGGGGCCAAACGACTTATGTACGGTGCATGATTTTTTGATCTGAATATTCCTTTCAAGATGATGGGCTGGTTGTTGCAAAAAAAAACTAATTTTATTTAAAGTTTTAATCGATAGATAGAGTAACTTGGTCGTACTTGTTTAAATATTTACATCTATTCTGGGACTAACGTCTTAAACCGCGCGGAAAACGGTTATTTTCTATGGATATAACGTGAGATTTAATTTACAGTGTATTCACTTATTTTGTGTCTTTCTTGATCAGAAAAGAACATCAACTTCAAACAGAAGGCGAAATTATAGGGGATATTTTAATTTAAAATTCAAAGGGAATTTTTAAATTATATTACGTTTAAATTCCTTAACTTAAAAATACAGAGAGAGCGAAATATACTTTTTCACAGAATAGATACTTAATATTTTATCTATACTTTTAAATCAAGATTAATTAATAACTTAATCTATTATATAACTTAAAGTAAATGCACCTGCATTTTGTGGCGACAGAATGGGAAATTCGCTTATGGAAAAAAAACTGTGGATTTGGCTGGAATTCGAAACCCAAGCCTCCCATCAAATACAACCAAAGGCCAAAGTCGTTAATATTTTAATTTAAAAAAATTCTAATATTGCAATATTTGTGTTTAAATGTTTTGATTAACTACTCAGAAAGAATATTTCTTTGGTCGCAAGTGTTTACTTTCAGTAAGACAATCAGCCATCATGTTTAGCTGAGATTAGGTTTTGTCTAGCTATAATTAACAATTTAATATTATTTTTGCCATATAAAATGTTTTATTTACCCATGAATACATTTTTTTAAGTTAATTAGATACATATTTTATTTTATTTGGATTGAAAAGGTAGAAGTTTTTAAATAAGGGTATTAGTTTTAAAAAAATGTATTCGATTACTATGTAAGCTTGATGAAATAGAAACTATAACAGCGCATTGCTTTATAAATAACCGCAGAGATTATGACATCCACTCCATTTAGCTATCTGCTAAAGAAATATCCAAACCACAAATACTCTTTTTTTCACCATGTACTCCCTGGAATATTTATTCAATGCAAAACCTTAGCTCAGCTGGTAACTTGTCTATCTACTGAGCTAATGGTCCCGGGTTTGATTTCCAGCATGGCCGAAAAGTTTGTTATTGGTAAAATGTAGGTTTCCCTTTTTACACTGATAAATTAACGGCCAATGGCTGAATATTGTGTCTGTTCTAGATTTATTTTAGTTTATAAGTTGTGTGCTGATATAATCAGACGGCACAAAAATTGCACTTTAAACACCTCAAATAAAACAATAAAAATAATAATCCAGTTCTCTTGAGTTGTCTACTGAAACACCGTGGTTGGATTTTAGCAATGTAGTAACTGTTTTTCAGCATAAACTCAGCTTATACCCTATCCTCAAATAGAATAACCTTTCAAAGAATATTTAAAAACAAAATAGGGGAAATAGCTACAATCAAGAACTGTTGCTAAATTTAACCTCCAAGTATTTAATAACGCCATTTGTGAAGAGCTGAATTAGAATATCACACTTTTATTTTATAAAATACATAGTATTAACGCTAACGAATTTTTAAAACTGTCAGAAAATGCACCTACTGCCATGGATCGAATATAACTGGGCTAGCTGTTGAATTGGTCTTAAACTTTGAAACAATCACCTTAGCATTCATTATACCTAAGAGGATATACTTAACAATTTTCATAAAAAATACATTTTTTAAAATAATTTTATTTTCTGCCATTATTGATAGGAATTTTACTATTTTACTAAGGTAGTATTATTTTAAACCTAATATATAGTAATAGTTGCAGATGCATACCATGTAACATCACATATGAACACATTAAATTTTATCTAATAGATTTTCCTATGAAAATTGTTCTGTAGCTATATTTACGGTCGAGGCTTATGATGTAATATTTACTAATACGAAATATAAAAACGAATTAAATATTTGTAGATATTTGGCCTTCCCTAAAAGTGGAGTTCCATTCGATAATAGCCCTTTTTATAGATATTTATTCAAAAAACAGTATTTAAAACACAAATAAAGAATCCGTACGGTAGTGACTCTTCCCTCAAGTCTTTGGGTCATGCTTCCAGTTGGCACCATTTATGGGCGTCGCGACTCTACTATATAAGGGCGTCCATTCCACTACATAGCACTTAGCAGCCACGTACCATCCCTCTAAACACCAACCAATTGAAAAAGATGGATGCGTGTCAAATGGCACAGGAAATAAAAAAGGTTTTAAAAACAATAAATTCTGATTACTAATAGCTTAATAGATGTATAATAAAATAATGAATTATACTACTGTATCTTATTGTTTAATAAAGTATTACTACACATCAAGCATCAATTCATTTATTTTAAAAGTATTACGTATATTTACAATGATATTAATAATATCATTATTAAATTTAAGAGTAAGCGTGTATATTTATGATAGCTAGTGAATAATGAATACGGGGAAAAATAGAAAAATACAATTATTAATAAGTTGTAGTAAGAAAAAATATAAATAGTTAAATACCTAAACCTTGAATATAAATTAATGTTAATTTTAATATGAATAGATTCACAGTTGTTTGAATACGCCTTTATTTTTAAAAGGTTAAAACAAAGTTTAAGGCCAAATTTGTTGAGTAATAAATGATAAGAAATATGTTTGATATCATTATTGGGTTGGTGTTTAACAACTTGTGTTTATAAAGTAGATAATGTGTGATTGTATTTATAAAGGCTCTTTATAAATGCCTAACAATTAATTAAATAATTCAAATATGTATTATATTTTAAGTTGATTGTAACAATTTGTCAAAAATAAGGCTATTGTATTACTAGATAACCTAAATCCATAAATGCCCAATCATCGGCAAACAAGACTAAATGTGTTTAAAACTTATTCTACATACTTAACGATGCGGCTAATATAATATAATTATGTGAGTCTTATATTAATGCCTTTGCAACTTAAAATATATATATTTAAACTAATTTAATTTTTTTTAACAATCTTATATATATATAAACACATCAAGTCATGTATTTAAGTAATTTTCTGGTGATTATACTTATCATTTAAATTGTCCTCAATTCAGGCTACTTAGTTCGTGCTAATGACTTTTAATACATATTCCCAAAAGCACGTTGATAAAACTAGCGCATATGACCATTTGTTTATCAGTGAAATAAATAAATGTCACGGTTTACGAACGGACTATCTCGCCCCTTTACTTAAAAATGAAGCCGTAGACAACGCAATCTTTGCCTAAAATTTTTCATAAGGTGGTGGAAACAAAATAGTATACATTGTAATTTAAACGTAATGGGAAAAAGCGCATCACATTTCACCATATAACACGTATGAAATAATACAGAAACTTTCTGGAAAAAGTAACGTCATGGTTCACCAAATGGCAATCACTGTTTATCGCACTATGTCAGCAGATATTGTTTACCTTAATGGTTTTGTAGCCAATAATTAAGCACTAATTTTCCTTTCGACTATTAACTATTTAATTACTATAACCTCTAAGCCAATTTAAGATGTAGAACAATAATTCAAAAAACCTATTTGGGGAACCTTATGAAAATACTAGATACTTTATTTAAGTCCAACTCTTATTTCCTCCCCCCCCCCTCCACCCCCCATTCCCCCATTAACAGTACACCTACAAGTTTCGAGGCAGTAATAGGATATTTTTAATTTCTCAGCTAAAGACAAAGTGTTATAATTANCCCCCCCCCCCAAAATAGATTTTATGTTCCTATCCGATTAAAAAAAAGTAAATACTTTAAAACAGTTTTAACGATTTGATCCAAAATGGGTATCTGGTAAGATTTTAACGATAGGACCTATAAATTATTTTATATAATCTATTTTCTTTTAAAAGAAAATTACTTAATAGTATTTTATGACTGAGTTTTAAGATTTTTGTACAGTTTTGAAAATATCTCTCAACATTTGTTTTGAAATTAGTATTTTGGTAATATTATAAACTCATTAAAAAAATTAAGGCTAGTTTAGTTTTGATAAATTTTTTATTTGAAGGTTATATACATTCAAATGAATCGAAGATTTGATTTTGCTAAATGGTATAAACAATTTTGTTTAAAACTATTATTTAAAGAGTGTTTATTGTAATTTACATGATGATATGGTATTTTCCATAGCAAAACATTCTTTGGGTTAGTTTACAGAAAACCTATTTTTGAAAATTTTGTTCCAAGCTAAAGTTTACTAAATGAGAAAATTTGTATAATTATGTTGGACTATCCATTTTTAAATATTTTGAATATATGTATTGCAAGGGAAACAGACGAGTAAGACCTTAAACGTTGGTTGTGTGAAGAAGAGAAAGAGGGCGATATAAAGAGGTGGGGGAAATTGGCCTAGCGCGGTAAAATACGAATTTTCGTGACGTTTTATTAGGGGAGGAAACGCTTAGGTCCCAAGAGTTGAGGGAGAATAAGTTAAAGACTTATGACTTATGACGCAACAAGCACAACGCGCCCGCTTTATATATAACAAGGAGGCAATGCAGTTAACCATCCAAAACACCAAAACAGAGAAAATGATAATCAGGGGAGCTTAACCCTAATCCTGAACCAATTATAGGTGCACTCTTAGTGTAGCCTCTTATTTCCGTGACAATTGTTATTTTGTGCACCACGTCTTAAAGCCCGTCCGAGATATCCGTATATTTACGCTTATGTGGTAAGTACGAGAAGGTGTACATTAGATAATGTGTAACCCCATCTGCGTAGATGGAGGTTGAAATTCAATTAAAGAATAAAAGTAGCCTCAGTATACTCAACCAAGATATGATCCCTGAATTACCAGTCATCAGCAAACGAGACAAGATGAGGTTGACGCCTTACCCAACATGTTCACCGATGCACAGAGTAGCACACAATGGTTAAATAAAGTAGAAATATTGACACTTTCAGAGCCATCTATAAACGGACCTTCTTAATTACTCGTAATTCTTATAAGAATAAAGACTTAGATAATATGTAATTAAGCTAAAGTTCCATATATGACATATTATAGCTACTAGCTATATTTTCCAGTACTAACATACCAAGTAGTGTTCTAAAACTGTAGTATTAAAAGTTTATATATATTTTTTGGTAGCTTATTATTATTATTATTATTATTATTATTTGTAAGGTACCTGTGTACTTTTCAGTCTTGGTCTGTCATGGGTCTCAAGAATGTTGGCCAGCACTATAATAAATGAAATTGAAATTATTATTATTACTATCAGGTGTTTTGTCTTACGACAGGTCCTCCTTTTGTCAGTGAACTTAGCTCGCCAATGCACCCTATCCTCTGCCTCCTCCTTCAGTTTCCAGAATTTTCTTATTTCCTTCAAGTCATTCAATTTTTGATTCTTTTTTTTTCCTAGTCTTCTCTATACTTTAACCTTGCCTTCTATGACGTTTTGCATAATACAGATGCTGCTAAGAGTGTGTCCAGTTCAGTTTGCTTTGTCCCGAAGAATCACATCCAAAATGGTTCTCTTCTCACCTTCTTGTTAGGAGGATGTCTTCTTTTGTCACCCTGTCTGTCCATCTGCTCTCAAGTTTTCTCCAGTACCACATTTCAAAACTTAAGCGTATGAAAAGATGGAAATATGCATGATGAAACACAACACGTAGGACCCACTTCAGTGGCGTACAGAAGACACAAAATCAATGAAAAGAGTTAATTTAAACACGTGTACCATTTAACCTTGTTTCAAACATACATCCAAGTGATTTTACTAAACTGTTTATATACCATACTCGATATCTCTTGACCTTTTGACTAGATATGTTCTTTGGGTTATTGCTATTTGTTCTCTTGAAAAGAGCAGTTGACACTATGCAGTGCAGGCTTGCATTCAGGTACAAGGCGGCCATTTTGAGCACTTCCTATGATCTTAAGCAGCTCCACATTACTGGAGTACAAACATGACTATAGCTCGGGCAGAAAGTCAAATGGGGCACATGTGTATGTATATTTTTTTGTATCCAGTCCACCACTGAAGTGGGTTACAGATGTTACGGTACACCCTGTATGTATTAACATTTAAATTGTCAACTTAACACAATCAACTTACACAGATAATACGATTTTAACCTCTAAAACAATAATTATTATTATACTGTTTCATCTTCCTTCTGTATCTTTTGTTAAGTATTTCCCAAACAAATCAGTTTCCAGAGGATATTTTGGGCTTGTGATGAATCCCCCTCCCCACTCCTAGAAACCCTTACTTCCCAGGCTGACAAGACTCATCACACAAATTGTTTTCCCACGTGGCGCGTCTCATAAAGTGTGTCGGTTTGGTCGATAACGCTCACTTTCTTATTGCTATACACAGCATTATTTCATTAAGGAGCAGCGAACAAGAGCAGCATCATCATCATCCACATTTTCAAGAATCTAAGCTTAAAATATGTCATAGTTTTGGTTATTTGGAGGAAAAAAACATTAAAATATTAGAGACAAGGGTCTTGCAATGTTGAGTCACCCCTAATGACATCATCAAGCTGGGCCGATGTGATATTTCACTCCCACTTATAAGGGTTTATTTTTGTTGTTAAAACATTTACTATCAGAGTTATTAAAGACTTAGTTTAGAATCTAAATATGAGAAAAGTGTTTTGTAAACACACCTGCTTTAGCTTGACTAGAGGATGTGAAAACCACTGCATAAGTCAGATGCTCAAAACCACCACCCTAACCTTCAACGGTAAACAAGTGCAATGCTTAACACACTTATTTGGCCACGGTGCTACTGGAGTCTAATATTAAGTATATATATATACTTAATATATATATATATAACGCTCACTTTATAAACACAGAGCTCTTAAACGTGATCATGAAAGCTGACGTGTGTTACGGGTTTGTTCAAACCCAGTTCTAAGAGGCTTAGTTTCGAATCATGTCAAGGGTGATTCAAGAGACTTATATTGAAAGCAGGAAAATTATAATAGATGGGAAATTCCCAATAATTAGTACCTCAGACATTTGTAAATTCTCTCATATCAAGCGCTTGCATAATAGAAAGTAATACATAACCAGAGAATTATGGCCGTGTTTGAATAGCCAGCTCAAGGGCCCTTGGAAGATAAATACACTTGAAATTTGCATGGACCTTGACTTGTGTGTGGTGATGCCCTTCTCACAGGGCACTTTACTAAAGGGCACATACGGTTTGCACTTTCTCGCACTTGAGTTAAAATAAAGTGTACTTTTAAATGAAAGTACGATATATTGTGTGTAAATATAATAAAATATATACAAGTTGTTAAATAAAACAAAAATGTTGTGTTCTTGGTTCATATTGTGCTAATTATTGGTTAGATTAGTTCAACTATAGAGTACTCTCTTGTGACGCCATGAACAAAACCCTATCAGAATTCAATCTTGTTGCCATGGCAACGCGTGTTTAAGATGTCGCCACCAGGAAGATCTGGCTGTACTATGCTGTCTGAACAGTATTAGGTACTTACCCTTTGCTTATTAGTGCGACAGAAACGTGTTTGATTAAAGTATTCAGTAAACAAGTCTGTCTACAAGTGTGTAGTGCGCACAATATTCATACATGACTTATCTCAAATCACGGCTTTTAAAAAACGATATTAAGAAGGGATGTAAGGGGACGCGAGAAAAGTCAAGTGTTTTTGCAGTTTTTATGGTGAAGCATTTTTTGGGCCAAGGTAAATAAAATGTTGCTCCAGTACAAATATAGGTATGCTATAAAACTGCACAAACACTGACTTTTTCCGCATCCCCTCCCTACCCACCGTGAGGCAACCGCCTCGGTCAGCGAAAAACTATCAATCGCTGTCAGGCCACACTGGTTACAATGGTCTGTGCCGTTTTATGGGGCTACTTTTATATTCTATTCAAGCATATACACCTTTTAACCCTTCACCTACAACCATCCTTTGTCTTGTCAATGAGAAAGAGGGGAAATAAAACAATGTAACTTCCTATCTCAAGGTAAAGAGGAAGCGTTGCTGCTATTTCTCAAATTTCTTAAAATGTTATGTTGTGGGCCTACAGAAAACTACTGTAGGCCTGTTTGTTAGAGTAAGATAAAACCTAGAGCTTTTTCATCAGGCCTAGTCTCGTGGTTGATGTTACATTTTCCTATATTTTTTCTCTATTAATTAAACTCTTAATATAAGGTTGTAAAGGATAAAGAGAGGAAAAGATCCCTACTAAAATCTTTCGACTCTATTTTGGTGTGATCCGCTTCTGTGGTTGCATGGTCTAAGGCATCATTCACACTGTGGACTAGACTTCCAATGACGGGTAGACCGAGGTTCAAACCCCGGTCGAGTGAATTGAGGTTGGTTTTCCCCTAAATCTTTTTCCACATTCCCTCCACGTGAATTAAGTTACACTTATTCTAAATTCAACCTTTCTAATCCCTAACACATTAGCGTAATTATTATATATATGTATATGTTGGACGGGTAGTAAGAAATGGTGCTAAAATATTAGGCTGGACCATATTATGAAATATAGCCTCGTAGAATTAAATACTCTTATTTAGAGCTGAATGTCTGCGCGGCAATTTCCCGCTTACCTAGGCGGTCCCTTTAATGAATACTCATAAAGTGGGATGTCAGGACTGTGACGTAGACCAGGTGAGAATGTATAATCAGCCACATTAAGTATTATTATTATTATTATTAGCACCACGTCTTACTACCTGTTCGAGTTATACGCACTTACGCAATTGTGTAATGGTAGGGTGTTTGTGAGATGATATGAAGGACCTACAGTTTGCCGTGGGATCCGAACCACGGTGGAGGCCTGGCATTCCACACATTCACAAGTTGTGATTAATACACGTCTTGTCAGAGGTGAAGGAAGGGTTTGGTAATCAGATAAATCTGTGCCGTAGCCAAGGAAATACATTAAGTACTTATATTGATTTTGATAAACAGTCTAACTCATAGTAAGAGACAATCTTAGTTACAAGTCAATCAATGCAAACTGATACTGACTTGTTTCACGCTCTGTGACCTTTGCCGGTCAACCAATCAAGACCTAACAAAATTCAACTGGGGATGTATTTGCCTAACTATATACTAATTCCACGTTAAATAGGAAATTCACGGCTTTTTTTTAAATTTGATCTTGTCTAATAATCAATCAAATGTGCTGGTTCTTACATTCTAATGGTTATATTAAACAAAGGTAAATAGGCATGTGTTTAAAAAGGTAATTATATTTCTCAGAAATATTTTTACAATACATTTTTGTAATAGTTATTTTAATCAATACGTTTAACATGTAGAATTATTGTTCTTGTAGTAAAATATTTATCGAATATTTTTCAAACACAAAAGGTTTTATTAGTAAGGTCTACACGTCTTACAAGCAAACAAACTTAAACCAAGATTTTAAGCTTATTACCACACATTCCTACATGTTTAATAAATTACTCAATGGTTGAACCCGTAAACAAATATAAAAACTTCTTCTTCGGGTGCATTCGGAATCTAGACACGCCCCCCAAGACTTGAGGTCGACCACTTTAAATACCTAGCCCTGGGAACGGATTTATATATATATAGCTCCTCAATAATACTATTCCAGAAATACAATTGTTTGGTGTTACTTTTTATAGTTCTATTAGTTGTATGTTTGATACAAGGATTTGATATATGTAGGAATACTTGTACGTTTAGTAACAAAGTTATTATTAACTAGTTAATTTAAGGAGTAACGAAGAGAGTAATTCGTAGGAAGATCTCGTGGAGAGAATACAGGAATAACACATTTATGAATCACACCCAGGCGTGGCCACGTCTTTGATTGATATTTTAACAAAATATTTATTAATGCCTTATTCTAAGATTATGGGGATTAATATGACAATAAATATAAAATTAATCAGTAAATATTTAAGAGGCATATTGTATTGCAACACGTTTTAAAACAAAACAACACTTATTTGCATTCAGTCAGGATTTGAGTGTCTCCCTCCCAGATCAAAGTAAATCAAGCTATCTCTGCCAAATACTAACCTAAGGCACTCCTTTTTTTTTTAATAAAAGCTTTCATTCACACTTTTCCGTATGCTAAATTAAGAGAACTGCGAGAAATACATAATTCCGCTTTTCATTTGAACGTGAGTTCTACCTCAGCCCACACCAGTTACATCTAGAGATAAAAAACGAGTGAACAATATTAAAACAGGACAGACAATTATATTGTAACGCTACATAAGCCGTTGGTATGTATGAGATGTATGAGTACGAAACATGTAACATGTCGCAGACCGTAACTAAAACATTTCTCATTTGTACATAATGCTCGAAGACTAGAAGGGAGAGGGTGGGTTTTTTTTAATAAAAAAAGAAGGATGTATTGTTTGTCTGTATCTAAAATGGAAGACGTGGAATATGGCGGAATGAAGAGAAGTATATTAAGGCGCTTTGCCGACGGTGATTTCATTCCCTCTCCAGGATTCTCTGAATACACTTCAAGCTCAGTGAAATGAAGTTCTTGGTAAGTAGTAGATATATTATTGTGACACACATATGCTTGGATGCAAACAGATCCAGAACTTATCATATGTAGATGAATAGCTATTTTTTTATTTTACATCGCATCTTACCATATTTCCGTATCATACGCATTTTATTATTATTATTATTATTATTATTATTATTATTATTATTAGCACCGCGTCTTACAACCTCGTTCGGGTTATACGCACTTACGCTAATGTGTAATGGTGGGGTGATTGTGAGATGAAATGGAGGACCTACAGTTTAACATGGGATCCAAACCACGATGGAGGCCTGGTATTCCTCACATTCACAAGTTGTGATTAAAACACGTCTTGTCAGAGGTGAAGGAAGGGTTTGGCAATCATTTAAATTTGTGCCGGGACCTAGTATTGAACCCCGGAACCCCCAAAATGGAGGTCTGACACTTTACCCCTACCAGGTCACCCATACGCATTTTAATTACTCTACTGGAGTGGGGACGTAGAAGGTAGGATCTGAAGGAAGGGGTACCTGTGTTTTTTTAAATGGAGAGTGGGAAACCTTTTAGAAAAAAAACCACTTTCAGTACAAGGAGCTGGGATTCGAGGTCTAACCTACTAGTCACCAGAAGAACCAGATAAGATAAGCTTATGCCTTACATTTAATCCACGTGCCCACCGATACTGGTAAGTGCATCACTGGTAAAATACATATCTAGAGTAGCAATATACGAATGATTTATTAAATTTAGACTAAAGTTTAAAAACTTGGACAGATGAGATAATGTAACTATAATTACTTTACAGTAGTAGAGAAACAATTAAGTGCTAGTTTGGGCTTTCAAATATTTAAATATCCACCATAATGTAGTAGGATGACAAACATGAATATGAAGGAATACAGCAACATTCGCCCGGATGAAGGATGGAAAATTACAATGTAGAAGGATTAAAATATACCCTAGCCTTCTAAGCGTGTTTTTATATACCCCGTCCTACTACCTTGATGTTTACTTACACATATGGTTCAGGAATGTGAGAGAGTTTGAATGTATTTGGTAAAAATCATTCCCAATATATTCGACAGAGATTTGAATCAAGATATCTCTCTAATAAGCAATGCTGTTTATTTATAGATTAACGTCATATACCGTATGACCGCCGAAGTAGGTGTTTTTATAATCCATCCCAAGTACCGTCTTAATTACTCGCATGAATTTAGTTATAATAAAAGGTTGAGGGGTTGGAGTTGAAAAGATCATTGAAAACCGGTGGAAAAAAATAATTTCAATGACACTATTTGGGATCATACTTTGATTTATCATATCAGAATTTCTCTGACTCACACACACACACACACACACATGTATACACATATACGTGCTGCTTCGAATACTGCTAGAAACTAATGATTAAAGAGTAATTTTGAAAACTTAATACCCGCTTCAGTGGCCGAGTAGTCTAAGCTACTCCTCTCATGTCGGGCTGGCCTGCTGAGAATGGAATGATTGTGGTTGGGTCTGCTATTGGTGTTTCTTTTTTACTAAAAGGTTTTCCATTCTAACTCCATGCAAATGAAGGTATCTTACCTCTAAAATGATTCCTTCCTCATACTTACATCAATAAAGTAATTATCATATGCGTTTAACCTGGAAAGTTAGTAAGACGTGTTGATTATATATGTTACTGTGAATGTGATGAGTGCACTGTCGCCGGTGATTCTACAAAGCCACTGGTTCAGTTGAAGAATGTAAAAAATGTATTTACTAATTCATATACTCACTGAACATTTTACAAAATCACCGGTGAATTTATAAAATTACCATCAGCCACAGGTGAATGTTAATGATTCACGTCAAGATTAGTATAGTTAGGTTAATTTAGGCAAGTTAATACTAGTTTATTTTAACTTAAGTTAGGTTAGACTAGGTTAGGGTTAGGTTAGTTTGGATTTATGTTCAATGTTTTCATCAACATATATTAGTTATTTTATAAAATCCCCGGTAAATTTAGATTATACAGCTCATGTTTCATATTTTCTCCAAACTGCATTGAAAAAGTTATAAAAATCACTGGTAAATTGAGATAAATTTTATTATTTGTTAAATAAACCATTGCTTTGGGTGGTTTTTTACATTCACCGGTTATTTTTCAAAATAGACTATTCATAACATTTACAGATATATATATATATATATAGACCTCTCAAGAACTTATATACGTTATATATATATATATATACGTTATATATATATATATAATGTATATAAGTTCTTGAGAGGTCTAATTTTCACGTGAATGAAGGTTCTGTTTAAAAACTTCCTGAGAGTTGATATTTTACTGTTTGTTTTCCTCCCGTTGTCCAGGTATCCGCAATTCTCCTTGCTGTGGCGCTGTCCTCAGACGCGTCAGGACACAGTCCGACCCAGGAGAAGGAGGTACATAAAAGAAGTCTCAACTGGCTTAGTGGTTCGGGATCCCACAGCTTCGGAGGAGGAAGCTTAGAAGGGGGGAGTTTTGGAGGAGGAAGCAGCTTCGGGGGAGATCATTTTGGAGGAGGAAGTAGCTTCGGAGGAGAGCACTTTGGAGGAGGAAGCTTTGGCGGGGGCTTCTTAGGCCACTCATCACCTCAACTGAGCATCATCAACTTCCACGGTTCCGGTTCCGGCTCCGGCTACGACCACTATTCCGGTTATGGAGAGGGTTTCGGTGACTCCGGCTCTTCCCACCAAGGTAAGGTGGTGCATCACGCAGTCCCCGTGCCTCACCCTGTGCCCTTCCCCGTGCCTCAACCATATCCCGTCCATATCAAGGTACCCGAACGGGTAGAGGTACCCGTCATCAAGACTGTAGAGGTCCCCGTCGAGAAAAAGGTCCCAGTTAAAGTCGAGAAGCTCGTACCTTACCCGGTGGTGAAGCATGTCCCTGTTTACTTGGAGAAACACGTGCCCATCCACGTGCCCAAACCTTACCCAGTGAAGGTGCCTGTTTACAAGCACATCCATCATTACATCACCAAGAAGAGCGGAAAGAAGTATTTTCATTAGTTGGTAGTGCCACTTTCTTGGACTGATATTGTTTAAAGATGTTTTAAACCATTCGTCTTTGTTACATATATGATGTTGTTTTTTAATCCAAAAGATATTGCGATAAGAATAAATAACTTGACAGTAATTGGCCATTTGTCTGAGAATAGGTCCAACTACTACTATTACTCAGTTCGAGATCAAACCCTTATCTTCAAGGTCATAACTACGCTGGTTACACGTGCATAAATACCTGCTCATTTTCAGAAAATGTAATAATTGAATATTTGTATTCAAGTTTGTTTTACCTGTCACAGTTGGCACAAATTAATTTGTCAATAACATTTGTTACAAAAAAAGAATGAAAGAAAAATATTTTTCCTATCAATAATTAAATAGATGCATTGTTTTGTAATATTTAAATAAATTACAATGTTTGTTGTTAATTTGTATGTAACTTTGTGAATAAAAGATTTTTTAAAGGAATTTATGTATTCAAATAATATTATTTTGTACAAATAAAGGTCAATCTAATTTATTTGAGGTATTTAACGTAAAATCACTGAACCTAATATTAATATTAACATAACACTCAACTTAAATACTAAGCAGACACAACATCCAGCCCCCCACCGTTAATTTATCACTTTGAAAGAGGAAACCACATTTCACCAATGACACATTTTTCGGTAATGACAGGAATAGAGCTTGGGACCCTTTGCTTAGTAGACAGGCACGATACCTATGTATCTAAGGTATCGGACAAGTATAAGTTAATATTCAAACAAATTTGTATAATGAAAGACACAACACTTTAAAGAATAGCATTCTTATGAACTCGTTACTCTCATTACATTTCTTTTAAAATGAACTTGTATATTATTATTATTATTATTATTAGCACCGCTTCTTACTACCCGTTCGGGTTGTACGCACTTACGCTAATGTGTAATGTTAGGGTGATTGTGAGATGAAATGGAGGACCTACAGTTTAACGTGGAATCCGAACCATGGTGGAGGCCTGGAATTCCCCACATTCACAAGTTGTGATTAATACACGTCTTGTCTGAGGTTTGGCATTCTGATAAATCTGTGCCGGGATCGAGGATTGAACCTCGGACCCCCAACACAGAAGTCCGACACCTTAATGAGGTGGACTGGATATAACTATCTCAATATAAGGATAGGGTGTAATGAGGTGGACTGGATACAACTAGCTCAAGATAGGGATAGGGTGTAATGAGGTGGACTGGATGAAACTAGCTCAAGATAGGGATATAGTGTAAATGAGGTGTACTGGATATAGATAGTCCAAGATAGGGATAGAGTGTAATGAGGTGGACTGGATATAACTAGCTCAAGATAGGGATAGGGTGTAATGATGTGTATTGGATATAACTAGCTCAAGATAGGTATAGGTAGCGTACTTTTGTAAGTGCCATAGAATAAGTAAGTAAGTAGAGTGAAATGAAATAAGTTTCTGTTTTTAAGAATCATTTGAAGCTCTGATAAAAAAAAAGTATCTATACAGCTTACACATACAATTCCATTAAATCTGTTAAGAACATATTCTGTTGGATCTGACT
The DNA here is from genome assembly GCA_902141385.1 of Timema californicum. Taxonomy (NCBI): domain Eukaryota; kingdom Metazoa; phylum Arthropoda; class Insecta; order Phasmatodea; family Timematidae; genus Timema; species Timema californicum. The sequence goes on along the minus strand of CABFOW010000096.1, from coordinate 290,043 downwards.
TCGTGTAATTGATATCTTACAAATGTCAACACCCGATTGGTTTAGACTCATCAAATAGAATAGTGGCTATAAACTATTTTTTTTAATCTTCTTTGAAAAAAATCTTAGATTTTTTATAAATATTAAATAAAAAATTATAACTTTCAAATGTTAATTTTTTTGAATGATATTATGTATGATTAAATAAAATAACTGTATTCTCATGAAAAATATTTTTATATCAAGTTTTATAAAATATTTAATTCCAAAGTTCTTTAACATACCTTAATTCTACAAAAATAAGCATAAACACCATTATAAAATTAATATTCTCTATTGACTAGACCCGCCTCGGTGGCGTAGTTAGCTAACGCGCTAGTCGTGTTGAGCTAAACTGCCAAGGATGGGGAGGTCGAGGTTCGAATCTCGGTCGGGTGAACTGAGGGTGGTTTTTTCATAATGGTTTTCCACTTTACCTCCATGCAAATGTGGGCTCACTTCCTTTAAATTCAACATTATCAATTCATAGTCCATCAGCGTAATTAGTACTTAAGCGTATAACCCGAACGGGTAGTAAGATGCGGTGCTAAATAATAATAATAATAATAAGCTATTAAATAGTAAATAAATATTAGTTATCATAAAATATTACTTTCTATAGCAACACGTCTGGGATATACGCATATTAGTACACTAATAGAATTTGAGATGTAAATGGTAGAATTTAGATACATTAATACACCCACATCTGCAGTGATAACGAGTGATAAATAGGAAACTATTTATGGAGAATTCACATTCTCAGTGCACCCATCCGGGTTTCAAACCCCAACCATCTTCGTTGCCGGCAAGCCAGACCAGACGAAACTGGAATCTAGTCTATGTGCCCACCGGTGTAGGTAAAGTAAACCTAATATTTTACTTTTATGTAGGCCTATAGGCCCTACTCCTAATAAAATGGAAAACCGTAAAATCAAATTTTTACTTGGTTGTAAAATATATTATTTCTTACTTTTATTTCTGTAATGGTTAAATTTTATTTTGTTAGACTAAAAATAGGCCCAAATAATTTTGCCAAATATCAGTTTAATAAAGGTCAATATTTTATTAGCCGTACAACCCGTTTGGGCTATGCGCCTATGGACTAACTATACCATGACTAATGAGTGAAGGATCACTTAGGCTGAATCTGGAGAAGATGTATCTACATTTTCGTGGAGATAGAGTGGGGAAACATTTAGGAAAAACTAACCTCAGCTCACCCGGGATTGAGCCACGATCTTCCCGTCATTGCTAGTTCAGTCTATTATGAGAGTGACGTCTTAGACCATGCGGCCACCGAAGTGGGTGACTGAATATTTAAACAAATGAATTATTCGAATAATATATCAATATGTATAGATGTCTTAAATAATTAGATCATTATTTACATATTTAAAACTTAATTAATCAAAAAATAAATTTGCCTACAGTTAATTTATCGAAATAAAATTGTGTGTATATTCAATTTGTTCAGGTTTACAAGTTGTTTAAACTCAATTAATAAAACCATGTATAAATCATTCGAACCAATTCATAGAAGGATGAATTAATTATTTATTTTCCATGCCATATCCAACAAAAATAAAATGCCAATTTATTTTCTCTTATCTGTGTCCGAAGCTACCTCAAAGTTTATTCGCCCTGCTCATCCCAAGAGAATCGGATAAAACCCCAAGTGGGTATTTACGAATACAACTTGTCATATGAACATATTTTGAAGATCCCCAGGAATGTTTGGGAAGGACCCTCATGCATATTCATATCAAATTACTTTGTAAGCAATAATGGTTTGGAGCGGAGTGTTTACAGGTTAAGAAAAGCTTGTAAAGACTGTACCTGTGACATGTTCTCTTACACTCCGTCTTCATATGACCAATCTTCTCTGCTCTACATACCTCATTTTGGAATGAACGTTCGTTGAGGTGTGACATACTAGATGTATTTATTAAGTACAGTCTACACAAACTCTGATTAATATAGAGACAAAATTTATCACGCCCCTGACAAGTATACAGATATGTAGTTCATGTTTGTTGTAAGTGTATATACATTGCATGTTCAACAAGTTTGACTTAAAAACCTATAACGTTTACATTAATAGCTTTAATTGTTTGTTGAATATAAGAATGCTACATATTTTTATAATAGCCTCTGTAACTATATATGTTTTATATATATTTAATGACCTACATATTTACTATAAATATATATATATACATACTGACCTACATATTATTTACAGAGGCGATATTAAAATATATATAATATTATGATATTCAACCATAAATTAAAGCTAGCAATATAGACGTAATATTATGTGTTTCAGTTAAACTAGTTGAACATGCAAGATAATTTGGGTGATGTTTTCACGGTGCCTGAGAAATATATTTCGATACTTACTTAAAATAATATGTCAAACGATATTTTAGCAAAGCAAAATTAATCCAATAATGTAAAAAAGTGATATTTTTAGTATAAATACAAAGCTAGTTTGAAAATTAAATGGGTCTAGTCGATGTGATATTCAGAGAACCTCAGGCAGCAGTTCAGACCTACTCTAAATTTGCTTTTATGTATTCATACAACCAAACGTGTCTTCTGGAGCTATTCTTTTTGACAGACAGTGTCATTTTCAACATCCCGGAGACTGATACAAAATATGTTTGAATTATGATTACCATTCAAGTATTTTCTAAATCTTCTAAATTGTTATTCTAACGGTATGCTGATTATATCTTTATGTGCACATTAACAAAACCCAACAAAAGTATAATTTCTTGGAAAACATTTTATTACAAAATGAAATGAAATATATTACAGATGATAATGAGCACAATTCGTGTGATCAAACTTAACAAACAGTCAACATTATGATTCAACAAGAAAAAAGAAATGCAAAATGCGATGAAACGATGTCAACATAGGTAACAACATTTGAAGTTGTGGGTGACTCCAGCGGATATAAGGGTTATTCCATTCATCTGCACTAAGGGCTTCGATAGTCTTATCTTAATTTTGCTGACTTTGAGATTTTTGTCACTTTGAGCAGTCAGATGGAACGAACCTTCTTATAAAACGCTATAGACTCCCCTTCCCTTAGTGCCACCCGCCATGCCCTCCGTGCCCGCCCCCTCCGTGCTTGGTGAGGTAATGGTGGACGTACTTGATGACGGGTACTTTGACGGGATAGGGTTTGGACACGGGAACGGGGATGTGCTTCTCAATATGGATAGCGACGGGCTTCTCGACGGGATAAGGCACCGGCTTCTCGACCTTGTAAGGCACGTGCTTATCGACGGGTACTTCGACCGTCTTGATGACCGGCACTTCTATCCTGTCGATGATGCGAACCTGTACAGGGTACGGCTGAGGCACGGGGATTGGCACCGGGTGGGGGACGCCGACCGGGACCGCCTGCGGGTAGGGGATCTTGACTATCTTGATCTCCTGGTGGCCATGGCCGTAGCCGCCGTGACCTTGGCCGTAGCCGCCATGACCTTGGCCGTAATCGTAGTCGCCCTCATCTCCGCCGTCGTCATCTCCAGCCCACTGTACCCCGCGTTTCCGGATGTTGCTGATCTCTGGGAGATAAGAGGAGTCTTCATCCGTTGATGCTACTGCTGCCACGATCAAGGTAGCGGTAGACAGAAGAACTACGGATACCTGAGGGATATTATATAACGTGATTAGGTTATTGTTGCGCTAAAACCCCTTTATTTTGTAATTGTCCGATTGGCACAAAAATAATCTGGTAAGAATTATGTGAATGGATATAAGACCTGGACAAACTAATATAATGCAACTTTATTATTAGCTGAATTGTATCTAATTATTCTTACACGTTAAAAGTTGATGTTTACCGCTCTGATAACTCTTAAGTTTTCGTCAATAACTCTCCTCTTTAAAACTTTTCATCCGACTAGAATTTAATGCGAAATTATTATCGCCCTTGTCCTCCACTTAATGAATAAAATAGTTTGGAAATAGTTTCATTATTTGATGTGTGTGTGTGTTTTTTATTCAGGTAGACTCAACATCACTATCTTTAACAATATTGTCCTGTTCTGAGACTATCTTGTGTTATAAGAAAGCTCACAATCCCATAGTAATGTATTGTGAAGATTGGTTCCAGCAAGGTCAACCAATGTTCACACACTTTCCAGCAATAAACAAACTCACTGCATTGGAAATAGTTACTAAGAAAACGTTTTGAAAATTAATTAGCAACTTTTATAACAAAATACAGTAACTTTAAAGTTGCAAAAGGAAAAAGATAACGAAAAAGCTTTGTACACACAAACTAATCCAAAAGTTTTTTTATCATTGTGTCTTAATACCCGTTTAAGCTATACGCTTATGTACAAATTACACTAAAGCGCTAGGGATTGGTAATATTGAATTTAGAGGGAGTGTACCTGCCCTTACGTGATGAGGGAGAGTTAAAAATAATTTAGAAAAAAAACCTTAGTGCATCTGACCGGGATCAAACTCCAATCCTACCGTCCTCGGCAGTCTAGTATATTGAAAGAGTAGCACCTTAGACCATGAGGCCACCGACGTGGGTTTTAAAGGTGTTGTTAGTTAAATTGTATTACAATGCCGAAACAATCGTTTAACTTTGTTTTTGAGATTGTCAAAGTAATTGGGTGGTGATATAAGATAAATTTAATATTAAGTGATGCTAGTTTGATTCTTGAGAATACTTTAGGCGTAGTTTACAAATACCTATAATTTTGAGAGGGGGGAGGGTTAGTACCATTATACAGTATATCAATATCTGTTACTATCTTTAACGAGTAGTTTTTTGGCGTCTTATCTTATCAGCCGTGCGGGCAATCCATAGTTATTATAATGAGATAAATGTATGTCAAAGTTAAATTTATATATAATGTACCCGCATTTGTGTGGAGAGAATAAGAAAATATGTATGAAAAATAGCCCTCATTACAACCGGGCTGGGTGTTGAACCCAACCTCTCTGCCATCGGCAAACTAAACTAGATGATATTTAAGTTTATTCTGCGTGTCCACCAATGATACGTATTAAAATATTGTTCAATATCACATTATCTATCAATATATGTGCTAGTACAACTGTTTGCGAAGCTCGATCTAAATATCCCAAACAAAAACTAGAAACTATACCTAACCTTTCGTCAAATAATAATGTAAATATTTTCAACCTGTAGCTCTGAAAGGCGATGTTGTTGCCTTTGTGTTTGAACTACAGTTTTATTTATTTACCCCCTCGAGTAAGTAGCTGAATATTTGGTTCCCACAGAGGCACATAGATATCGAGTTTTCTTGTATTTCGGAAGACTAGAGGGAAGAAACCAGAAAGGGAATGCATAAACCATAAACACAAACACGACTCGAACGACTTGGTCTATTTTCAATAGTGCCTGGAGCTTGAAGAGGTGAGAGACTAGAAAGTTGTGGGAGGGAGAGAAAGGTTAAGGACAGAAGAGATTGAAAAGGAGAGAAAGATTAGAAGTGAGAGAGATGGAAAGAGAGAAAAAGAAACTGGTGAAGAGATACGTTTAGAAGTTTAATACTGAAGCGATATCAAAACACATAGTTAAAAAAAAATCTGTGTGGAGGAAAAAAAATACATAGGCCTATAGGACGAAGATAAACATGGAATAAGAATTTTAAGAAAGAGGGATGATGAGATAGGGGAGGATTTAGGGTGAGGACGTGAGACATGGGCAGAGAGCTGTTGGAGGTTTTGCAATCCAAGTCAATGTATCCTATCTGCTTCTGCCTAAAGGAAGGCTTTTTTCACCGTCGTATCGTATTATGAGGTACGTGGCAAACATCGGGGAGTTAGTAACAGAAAAGGATAATCCAATATCCAGGAGGTATATAGTCTTGAATATATGTAGTCTATCGACATGTACAATATAAGGGTTTTTTCCCCCCCTGCAAAATAGAAGAAAAGAAATATAATATTCTGAGCTTAACAATGGCCCACGATTAAAGTTTGTAGCTTATTGAAAATTTTGGTTTACAATAAAAGTGAAAATGATGAAAAAAATGTTTTTTTATGGTCAATCTAAATATAAATATTAAAATATTGAAATAATTTATTGGAAAATAAAAGGTTCGGATTCATACCTTCAACTTTGTCAGGAAAATGTTTGATCTTTCTTACATCTTAAAATATTAAATCTACCACTATTTTCAATTAGATGGTATGGATCTACCTATTATACATTTCTTATTGCCAGAATATTATTTTAAAATTGAAATCATATAGGTGGAACTTATTTTTTTTTTAGCACCGGGTTTTACTACACTTTCAGGCTATACGCTAATATAATAATTACACTCATCGTTTAGGGATTGGGAAGGTATGATTGAAAGTAAGTGCACGCGCATTTGCATGGAGGCAAAGTGAGAAATCACTTGGGGAAAAAATTCCTTCTGTGCACCCGACCGGGATCAAACCCCGATTTACCCATCTTAGGCAGCCGAACTTATTAAAGTATTAGCTATATTTCAATAAAAAAATAAAAAATAGTCATATTTACTAAAAATAATTTTAAAATGTACAAGAATATTTTGATATATTTATTTAAATATTGATTTGATTTTACTTACTTACGAAAATAAATTAGTTTAAATAACTGCATTTTACAAATCATTAATGAACAGGAAGTATAAGGGAAATGAATCATCAAATAACTTTAGCTGTGTATATTATCCATGCTTATGATATTTTAAAGGCTATAAATAAATAAAATTAATTTTATATACGTAAAGTTTTAACTATCTCAGGGTCTTAAACACATTTATGTTGGGTAAATAACGCAAGGAGTGATTTGTGAGTAAATACACTAGCATTCGCTCTAAGGGAGTATGGAAAACCACAAACTAGTTCACCCAGTTGGGTATGAACTCAAATCCATTCTCAAAGTAAGGTTCATGAGCTAATCAGAGTAACCTGTCGGCCTTAACCTAAAGGTTTAGATGAGTTTCGACTCACAGTTTAATTCTTTTTTTTCACAACTAGATTTAACATGAGCTTTCTGAACACACAGGATATATCAGTCCATGACTTCAAACTAATGTAACTTTAGGCAGTACATTTAATACAAACTAAAATCTAGAAGTCCGGGATATTTACTCAATTAAAAGCAAAATTATCTCGTAAATATTTTCGTTGGTACCCTCTGGGAGCTATTTCCCCTATACATATGGTTGATGGAACAGGTTAATACGAAAAACATTCTTAAAAACCAGTCTCACCCCACGGATAAAACGTAACCTAGATAGTTAATACGCTCGAAACAGTCGTCAAGTTGTGGTTGTTTTTTAGTAGTTTCTATTTGAAAACATTTGAATTAAAACCAGTAAAACTATCTTACTATATTTAAAAAATACAACATTGTTGAAATATAACTGTTATAAGATTAAAGAATTATTTAACTAATCCCAATTTTGGTTATTTTTGAGTGAAATATGCATAAAATCGCACTTTGATGTGATTTCTAGCTCGAGAGTGATCTCGTATTTAATAAATCGTTCATGAGACAGGATCCTAAGACTCGCCTACATGCCATACACGTCACTGCACTCACCACAAACTTCATGTTTCCACGTGTGGCGAAGTAGATGGAGCTCAGATGATGCTGTGAGACTGTCTCGAGGACGAATGATGAACTCCCTTGCAGAACCCTCTAGTTTTATGTCCGGGCAACTCGAGGCGATGTCCGCCATCTTCCACTTTCACCGCCGGTCAGGTTAGCCCTTCCCTCCTTGTAACCCGTTCACTTCGAGAGGTTCGTCTACAGTCCGGTCACTCAAGAGAGAGAAATATCACACCCCAATAATTCCATGGTAGGCCGTGACCGGCGTAGTTCGTTCACACTACTTCTAGGATAGTCTGGTAACTTCAGACGGGTGTGTCGGTTAGAACGGACAGGTGCAGGCGGAGGAAGGCCGTTTCCTTCACACACTTCCCCACACGAAGTTCTAAAGTTTATCATAAATATCTTGTTGAAGTTCAACCAGAGCTGATCCCCTTTAGGCCGGGTCACTATCAGGGGGGAATATGGATAGTGTTCATGCGACGTAATGTAAACGGGGTGTTAGCAGATGTGTGGTGGGACATTATACTTCCATTAGCCTAAAAAGTGAATGGAATGTAAGTTTCTCCGTAATAAATTACATTCCACTCACATTGTTTTTAAACTTTTATCAAACTTCTGTTCTTGGCAAGATTTGTCAACCGGGTGTAGTAATATAGCTAACTAAATTTGAAAGTATTATTATCATTAGCACTGCGTCTTACTATCCATTCGGGTAATATGCACTTAGGCTAATGTATAATGATAGGATGATTGTCAGATTAAATGGAGGACCTACAGTTTAACGTGGGATCCGAACCATGGTGAAGGCCTGGCATTCCACACATTCACAAGTTGTGATTAGTACACGTCTTGTCAGAGGTGTAGGAAGGGTTTGGCAATCAGGCAAACGAGACTTAGGATTGATCCCCGGACCCCAGCACAGAAGTCTGACACCTTACCCCTAGACCGCCAGGTCACCCATTTGAAAGTAATTAATGATTTAAAATAATATACATTTAGTACTTTTTTTAGTAATTTAGTTTTATACTTACGTTGTAGTGTTAACTGACTATTAGTGTTTCAATAAACCCATTCTAATAGAACCTAATGTAGGGATTAAATTTTAAGGAAATGCATCCATATTCATTCAAAGAGAGGAAGCAAAAACACATTCTGTAGGATGGATTTACACTCAATGCAGCTATTTAAGGATTGATTCATGGCCTCAAGAGTCAAACATGCAAGCACACAGTAGTCTAAAATTTTTTTTTGTGTGTTTATATTGTGACAATATACTCTAATAGGTTTATTTACAAATCATAATATGCCCTAATAATTAATTATATTATATAAAAATAAAAAACTTCATGGTGACAGCCCGAAATCGAGCCATACTGACACTGTCTGTTGGCGAAGATAGTGCCACATTTTTGCGGATATAGAGTGTTATTTATTCAGAACTACGAATTCATTTATCCCAATTTTCTAGACCGGAGCCGCTACTTTTTCGTTCAAGTATCTTCTCAATTGTCCTCACCAGGCTGAGTTGAGCTTGTTCCAGATCCAATGATTACAGATTATCTGGAAGTGCCTGAGATCGAATCCGAGACCTTTGGATATGTAACCAGGAATTATGACCACAATACATACCATATAATATTCACATTAATTTTATATATTTTTTTAGAATCTAGAAGAGTAATTATTATGAGGGTTATTGGCCTGATAATGAGGCGAGAAGATCCAATCAGCGAGTAGAAGGGCATTGTGTCGAGTCTTTGTAATCAGAACAAGGAAAATAACTGTTATTGTTTGGTGCCGTGTGTATCCTATAGCCCCGTGAGGCTAGGTGCTGGTACGCATACCGTTATGTAATGTTCACCTTAAGTGGTCGTGGTCGGGTCACTTGCACCAGGAACTTAAAAATTGGGGAATAATTTCTAGATGTCTTTAAAATCACAGATTCTTTCTTACACCATTGACTGATATAATATATATATATATATATATACATATAATATAATTATATAATACCTACCACATGTTCAGGCTGTACGCATAATATATAATTACTTTATGGGGTAGTAATGAGGAAATAAACATTTTATAGGTAATCTACTCGCATTTGCCGGGAAGGAGAGTGTGAAACCATTTAGGGAAAAACCACCATCACTGTACCCTATCGGAATTAAAATCTTTATCTCTCCATCTTCAGCAGGCCAGTCTACCATGAGAGTGACGCCTTAGACCATTCGGCCACTGAAACACGTGTGGGGATTATTGGAAAGAGGGACTAGGAGGTTATAAGCGCCTCTCGAATATTAGATGTTTCTTTCTTTATTAAGGACGTTTCCTAACTGTGACGTCGCAGTAGGTCAAGATAGGGTTTCTCATCTTAATGCATTTACGTTTTAATGAGCTAGTTTTAAAGTTAAAATATTGAGAGAAAAAAAACATAAATTGTTTAATAATTCTTAAAATAGTCTTCCAGTGTCAAAAAATTATTTTTATCTTGAAGTAGTTTTTTAAGCGTATTTTTTATAGATCATTTACAGCTTAGGCTGTTTGGCTTGGTCAGCTAAATCGCCTGTAGAAATCTTCATACCAGGCTGTAGATTAAAAAAGTCCATGGTAGCATATATATAGAATAGGAATAAATAAAAAGGTCATTCAAAAAGCAAATCGATGTTTTCATGGTTCAAATAGTATATTGAGTGTGTAAACTCGTTAGAGGAAGAAGGTCAAGTGCTAACAACATCCAAATAAGAGGCCTTGTAGGGATAACTGATCATTCGCCCCTTCCTCTAACTTTTTATTTCGTATTTTAGCGCCCAAGTGTGATAGTGCTTAGGTAGCCTAGGTACGTATAGTTAAGATGACATCCACTTCGGTGGCCGCGTGGTCTAATATGTTATTATCATTTTAGACTAGACTACTGAATACCTGGATATCTGGGTTCGATCCTGGTAGGGTGCACTAAGAGTGATTTTTTTTTCTAAATTGTTTTCCACTCTCTTTCCACGTGAATGTGGGTACTTTCTATCAGTTAAACCTTTCTAATCCATAAACTATTAGTGTAATAAGTACATAGGCGTATAACCCAATCGAGTAGTAAGAGGCGATGCTAAAAAATAAAATTTAAGATGAAACCTGCTTCGCAAAATAGCCTTTAAATCTACAAGTGCCATCGTTAAAATTGACACGCGAAGCTACGAAAACATTTAATTACGGGCGGTGTCTGAACTAGTCGGTCCCCTTGTGGAGTGTCGCGAGAATGCGACAATGGTTTGTTTGGGACTATTATATCCACAACATGTAATTTCTTACATGAGGAAGACATAAGCTATTATTAACACCAATAAAGAAGTATTAACAAGTGCCTCTGGTTCAGTTATTAACTATTGAAATCGACGATATTTTGCAGCAAGCATATTTTTTTTAAAAAGGGAATGTTTGTGTTTGGAACACAGCAAATTCTCATGGTAGGCCTACGTGAGCTATCTTTTAAAGTGTACACCTTGTAATAAAATTTAAAAATAAAGGTTCACTTTATTTTTAACAACCAATTAAATTTTTATTTGTAGCTATAACTGATTATTATTCACATCCTGTTCTAGATATTCTACCTTGTATTGGTAAATTATTTTGAGTATGTGTAATTTCATTATAAATTGTATTATTTTTATTAAAAATAACTTAGGTAAATAACATGTTTCATAACCTATCAATCTGCTATGGTAGTTATAAAATGGTTCCAACATACAATATATTAGTATACTCGTAGTGTTTGGGTTACACAACGTATTGGAACAGATACAAAAGGGGCTATCACCTTGTGATTGAATATTCAGAAATGTAATAACATGAAACAATGATTTTTATGATTAAAAAAGTGCCAAGGTGACGGTATTTAATTTCAGATTGTAATTCCTTCATTATTTTTACTGCATCTTACTACCCGTTCTACCATCGGCAGTACTGTACTTTACTTGAGTGACGCCTTAGACCGTGTGACCACCAAAATGGGTGGATGTCTCTGGTTCAAATTCTTATTTTTTATTAAACTCTAAACCCAATGGCTAACAACGGGAGGATAATATAGTAAAATCAAGGTGAAGATATCGTAGTAAATTATATTTCAAAACAATCGGTAGGCTTTTAAGCTCCGAACTCTTTGTATATTGTGACCAAGAGCTATACAAATATAACTTCCTATACCGCTTGGCAATTAGTTTGGGTTTTAACCTTTATTAATAATATTTAAGTGGGAGAAATCAGGCCTACTTTAACCAACATGTTCATCGTAGCCTTATTAACAAATAGAAAAATTAAAATAACAAATAATATTTAAAAATAAATGAAGGTCATAGTACCCAAGCTAACAAACCCATAAACCACGCCTCTACTTTTCCAATACTACCTGTTGGATTCAAAACCCCATCCTTTCAAGTCAAATTTGGAAAGGTTTTCCAAGCTAAAAAAAAATACTAAACAATTTGGTGGAACTGACTTGTAAGAAGTTATCAAGAGTTTTGTTTACGTTGCATTTTTATAAAAATCTACTTCATATTTGAGTTACTTATGAAAGCAATCATGAAAAATGGAATTACTTCAAATTAATGTGACAGAGAGCTAGGGGTTAGACTAACGACCGAGTGTACTAAGATACTTTCGCCTCCACGAAAATGTAGAATTAATTTATAAAATAATGTATTCCTCGTCTATATCTAGTTAGTGTGAATATGGTGACAGCCCGAACGGGTAGTAAGACGCCATGTTGAATAATAAACGACCTTTAGGACATTTTACCGTAACACATCAAAACATTCCCATATATATATAATGTAATAAAAGATCAATATGTATTATACTTTAAAATATATTATTTATTATATGGTATAGATAAACAAACTCGAGTTCAAACAAAACTTCAGAAAATTCGTGGGAAAAAAAAAGTAATATCAAAAGCATCCATTATTCAGAGCACATTCAGTAGTCTACTTTCACATCGCAGAGATGCCGAGTAAATTTTTAATTTCCTTTCCATCTGTCTGCGGTTTAAATATGCATATTTGACATCATTTACACAGGTTCCAACAGTGAAATGAACATTTCATGACTACATTAACATGTAAAAAAATAATGGAACTCCATATTGTGTTGCGATCTAGTATAGAGATGATAAACAAACTAGACTATGCTGTGATTTTTTCTGCGTTTTTCCTTAATAAATTAATATATTATTTAAAAAAAATTATATCAGAATCTCATTTAATTTTTTTAAAACTAAGGATATTTAATTTGACTTTCTAAATAAAAAAACCTAATGCATGACGTATTTTAAAATCTTGTGTTACTGGAAAAGAAATAACTTTCAAAATTACTTTTTTTATGACCTTCAATTTTTAAATGCTGTTTATTTATTTGTATTGCAACTAATTGGTTACGTCCGTATTCTTCTAGTCCAACACGTAAAAATATATTTATATCATGAAACATTGCATGATAAGTATGGACGCAAACATATACAAATAAATGAGTTATCTTTTATGTCAAACAACAGACACAAAAAGTTAATTTGTTTGAGAAAGACTATAACTATTTTATACTAAAATCCACTCATTCATGAAGCAATAAACAACATAAGGCTTTGGCCAACACTTTTGAACAGTTTCGGCAAATGTATTATTTTCAAAATTCTTTCAAATATTAAAAGGAAACGTATACAACCTTTCACGATGTTATCATTTATTTTATAAATAGCGGTCCGACTTGCTGGGAATATATACGTTCATTACATAATCAAAACTAATAGGACATTTAGCATTTTTAATATCACACTAATAGTAAACCCGAACCACCCGTGTTTCAACATCAAGTAAAATACTCAAATCCGTCTCAGCCAGGCTTTTTTAACTCTCGCTCTCTGAATGTGTGCTGGTCAGTTTCAGGAGCTAGGTCAATTTCTTAACGCTCTCTAGTAGGGTCAAAGCCTTCAGTGATATTAGCAGACTCGTAAAATAAAGAAGTTAATCTATTCTGTTTCGCCTTTCACATTTTTCTATGTCCTTGGACTAGACCTTCATGAGATTTATTACTACCGCTATGAAAATCATCCAGGATCTCATTCTGTTCCCGTGGCTGAGTCGTTAAGAGCGTTGTCTAATAATTAGTGATTTCTAAGCTAGTTTGCATCTTAACTTGACTCACCTAAACGTTATAATCACTAACACACTTTGACACCAACGTACAAGATTGAAAGATAAAGAAGCAAATTATTAGTTCACCCTGCGAGGTCTCTTGCCTATGGGTTGATACCACGTCCCCTCTTCCTCTGACGAGTTTATACACTCACTCTACTATTTGAACCTGGACGACATTGGGTTCCTTTTTAAAATTACTTTTTATTTTTGTTTTCTATTATAGATATACAAATGCTTCCACGGACTTTTACAAACCACATACTGGCAGGAAGATACATACCATTTTCGTGAATGAACCAAATAACCGGAGTTGTAGAATATCTATAAATATTGCGTTTACTAAAAAACTAGTTGAAGATCAAAAAATAGTATTGTGACATTGTAAGACTATTTTTTAGATTTCTTTCAATAGTTTCAGTTTTTAATTCAATGTTTTAAGCTCGCCGAATTAAATGTAAGTACAGTAGCCCCATGGCTTATTTGGTGCTGACTGACAGCTGACGGCTTTGAAAAGCTACCAGACAAAATTATGTATCCATACGCCGAACCATATATTCTGCAAAAACATGTGTCTAGCAGCTGTCACTTCTGACAGTCAATATTTAGGTATATACCTAAATGTTGACTGTCAGAAGTCAGCTGTGAGCTGTTAGTCAGCACCAAAGAAGCCACGGAGCTACTGTACACTTACTTTGAAAATCCTATCACGATTTACTGTGACGTCACATGTAGGTAACATCCTTAAGAATGTCCGACCATAACTGGTAAGGAACCTTGGTTCCCTTCTGGACTGTGAATAGAAGCTTGCGCCAGTATGTGTTTGCTCTATTTCCCAGATAATACAATGGTTGGAGCTAAAAATAGGTGGCCGACTAACCATCAAAGTTGGTAGCACATCTGCTTACCAATATTAGAGTCCCGGGAACAATTCCCTGCCTGGTCTAAAATTGTATCATTGGTGAAATTGGTGTCTATCCTTTCGCAATCACGAATTAAGGTGGGTATATGAAAAATGCGTGCTAAGGTCGGTGTTGTTTGCAATTTTATAGGAAAACCTTTTGTGGCCAAAAAAATAAAATATTTAACTAATATAAACATAGAGATTAATTTTATTCACATGATGATATCAACATTTGTTGAATATCTGTAAAAATCATAGCGGCATTTGATGATAAACTTTATAAATGAAGAGGAAAAGTTATGATTAAATTTCAAGACACCCTTGACAGATATTAAATTATTATTATTATTATTATTAACGTCTTAATACCCGTTCGGGCTGTACGCACTTACGCTAATTGTGTAATGGTAGGATGATTGTGAGATGAAATGGAGGACCTACAGTTTAACGTGAGATCCGAACCACGGTGGAGGCCTGGCAGCATGAGAAGAAAATTAAACTCTAGGTTTCTACAGGGAAATTATTTGATTTCTTTCGGCCAAAAAATTGCTTTCATATAAAAACTGCAAATCTACTGTCCTTTATTCGTGTACCCTACACGAGCACCTTAACGGCCGATAGCAGTGGTGTTGCGTCTGTTCCAAAGTAGAATCAATCTGATAGAAAAGTGCATGTTAAATATCAATCATAATAATATTAGCAATAATTAATATAGAGTTGGTTGTTGGACCTATTTTTGACCCTTCATACCACTAGGTCATAGGGGCGACCATAACCTTTGAAAAGCGGGTCTACAACCAAACTCAATTCACAAAACAAGTTTAGGCAGTTGAATGGAACCGATTTTGTTAATGTATTCAGTAAATTAAGTAGCTAAATGATGTTGTGGATACAATAAATGATTATTTTTAATGGGAGAAATAATTATTTCCCAGGGCAGAAACCATATCATGGTTAAAATCAATGTAACCATAAAAAAATTGATTTTACATACATTTCCATTACTCTGGTAATTTGTCTAAACGCGTTTTAATATCCGCTTGAGCTATATGCACGCAATAATTAAGTTAATAGAAGTGGAATGATGAAGTTAGGATTTTGTAGTAAATGTACTCGAATTGGTATAGATAAATAATGGTGAACCAATTGGGAAAACCACCCTCAGTACACCCAAACGGGTATTTGAACCCTAATCTTTCCCTCACCAGCAATCCAGTGTAAAACTATATTAGAGTAACAACTTAGACCACACTACCACCAATAAGAGATATTTTAGATCATGATTTTCAGTTTATCAACAGGTTTACTAATAGAGGTAATTATATGAAGTCATGGTACAGTTATCGTGTCATAAATCCTTTCCTGCAAAGTAGTTGTTTTAATGTGGATGCTCTAAGTGCAGTTTTTAAATAAATACTTGTCTCAACAGACGACCTACTAACTAACTTGATCTAGGACAACACTTTTAAGACTATACACCCAACCCTAACGCAATAAATTTAAATTTTAGAATAAATAGAACAAAAAGATACACAATTAAATTATTTCAAGCATTTTATATCACGAATCTTGGGTCAGTTAGTTTTGGAAATCACCTTAACATTTCAGTGAACCATGGGCTTAGACAACCTGATCAAGAGGGATCGTTACAAACATGTATAACATCCTAAGTCATAAAACCGTTTATGTTTCATAAAAGGTATGTTCCGCCACTGTGATCCAGTGGTCAGAGGTCCTAACTACGTATCCAGAGGTCCCAAGTTCGATCTCCAGAACTTCAAGATTTTTCTGTGAAGCAGTGGATCTGGAACAGGGTAAACCTAGCCTCATAAGGACAAATGAGGAGTTACTTGAGTAAATAAGTAGCGGCTATGGTCTAGAAAACTGAGATTAACTGCTTGAGGGATCATTGTGCAGACTACATAATACCCTATATCCCCAGAAGCTGGCACCATCTTTGTCAGAAGATAGCAGATGCTTTGTTGGTATAGCACACGCTATGGGGTTTCTTTTTTTGAGAGAGAACGGGTGATTGCCCTATTTCAATATTGAAAATTGTGTATTTAATGAGGGTATTTGATGAACACTTACTCAACACACAGATACAAAACAAAGACTTAACGCGGGATGGAAAAATAGTGCGATTTAAGATAATTAGTTTTGTAGTTTTAGTCCCAAAAAAATATGATATTCCCCAAAAGATACTCTTAGTTTAATTTGGTACGTATCTCACAAGACTAAACTGAATTTAAAGTTTTTTTTAATGTAGAATAGGTAAACATGGCTGTCTAATCCTTTCTGTGTCGTCGAACTTGACAAAGCTAGCGAGCCGACTTCGACTTGTTAATCTACTTCTCCCTTCTATTCGATTGTAGGCAGCGATAAATTAAATGAGTCCAACGAACCAGTTTATGGCTTCTAAGCTACTCTTGTTTTGTTTTTTAATATAGTAATTTCTGTTAAAACAAGGCCATGACCATCACGTGAGGAGAAGGGGGATCAACAAACTCCCCCTGACACTTGAACTGTTCAATGTTAAAATATGTATGACTAATAACTTTATTTTACATCCATTACTGTTTTCAGCCAGTGGTCTGGGTCAGTTTTTTTTATTCTAGTAATTCGAGCTAGACCTGTCGTAGCTTCATTTTCTTTATAATCTAACTTAATGCTAGGACAGGTATAACATCCAGTTCCCGGTCGTTGGTTCATCACTGTGAAAGGGTAAACCAACATTTCACCGGTGATGAAATTTTCGACCATGCCTGGAATCGAACCCGGGGCTATTAATATTGACTCAGTAGACAGACACGCTACCAACTGAGCTAAGGTGATCGATTACTGACCTCTAATCTGATATTTAAGTCTATGATTGTTTCTAAGGCTTTAAATACAAGCTAAGGGTTATTAACTCCTGGTATCGCAGTTCAGAGCCCTGGGTACTACACCCAATTTTGTACCATACTAGGACTAAGTAGCTTTGACAAGATCGAGATTTAAAATATCAAATTTAGCAGAGCATGTTAGTTTACGCATATCGCATAGCCCCTCGGTGGTGTTGACCACATCTTGGGGTCGTTGGTAATCAAGGGAAATATATTTCAAACCACTTTAATTAAATATATAATAAGAGGCTAAAAACAATACCACAAACTTTAATTCCGCTGAAATTTAAAAGTCCCAACATATATTTATTTTTAAATAGTAAACTTTGTCAAAATGTAATTTCATATTTAAAAAAATACTTTTTTAATATTTTAATGCATTTTCTTTTTACAGGTATTCGTGATCAAATGAATAGTGTATGCATTGGGTACATTTAAGTTAATTTTTATTTAAACTTCCTAATTTACCTTCAAAACGTGCAAACTATTATTTATAGTACTTAGATTATTTAAACCCCTGTCCTTAGCTAAAAAAAAAAAGTAGCTCTAAATAACTTATAGAAGAATTTAACATCCATAACTTGTATTAGCATCAAGTAGTTGGGTTAGTGTGTCCCACGGGGACCCATTAAATTTTATTCTAGCTACGACCTGGTGCTACAAGGTTTATAACTTGAGTTATGTTTATGTTTATGTTTATATCTTGTACTGTAATTTACTTTTTACTTTCTTTATACCCTACACTCTTTGGGTCAATACCAGTTTTCTAATGTGTACATATATATTTAATGATTAATATTAATTTGTGTATTTTGTTCATTCCTTAATATTCTTTGTGTTTTTTTGTATAAATATATTCTTATGTCTACATTTAATCTATTAGCAAAATTAAGTTTGGCATAAGTTTTTGCATATATAGGCCTATATTATATTATATTATTTTTCCCCTTAAACTTTACTTAACAAGAATTGTTTGTGTAAAATTTAAGGCGGTTTTAAGTATTAATAACCATCCTACGTAAAAACGTCATAGCATTTATAGAAATATGACACTAAATTTTGAAGACAAGCTTCAGTGGCCGAATAGTCTAAGGCGTCACGCTTGTGTTATACTGGCCTGCTGATAATGGGGAGATCGCGGTTCGAATCCTGGTCGGGTTTACTGAGGGTGATTGCTCACTCGCACTCTCCTTTCACGCAAATCTGGATATAGCAGGCCTACCTCTAAAATGATTCCTCATCCCTACTCCTTTAGAGTAATTATCATATATGCGTATAACCTGAACAGGTAGTATGATTTCATGATTAAAAAAATGTGTAAGTGGGACTATGCGCCTTTTTATATATTATACTATATATTACCATAACTAGTTTTCCGGTAGTATTTCACCCTCCACCCCCACCCCCCAACTAAAATACTGCCTGGGTAGACCACTATTCCTACTATATCAATTAACTACTAAAGTGCTGGTGAAAGGATAAAATGTGAGTTCTAATTTCGTTTTAGATTAACGTTGAATACAGAAAAATCAAGTTTTTTCAGCCCATTCGACCCGACTGAACTAATTAGGTTCTATCATATGCCGGAATCTGTGAATGCTCGCGATTGAAATATAAGAATGGACCATTTCACTTTCTCTGTGAAGGGGGGTAGGGAGGAAGCGTCCAATCACAAGTTGTTGTTTTGTTTTGTTCCGACATTCACCCATGGTCAAGGAAAACTGGATCAAGTTGAGGCGGGATGATTGAACGGAACCGCTTGTTATTAGTCGGCAAATACCCGTGTATTTTGTTACGTTCATGAAACAGCATTATCTCCAAACAAGAAACAGAGAGATGGCTATAATCGTGGCAAATAGAGCAATAAGCTATCACCCCTTTCTTTGGAAGCATGCTGTAACGCGATACTCTCGCAGTAGACTAGTCTGCCGATGACGAGGAGCTCGAGGTTCGAATCTAGTTCGGATATATTGAAGGGTGTTTTTTTTTCTAAACCATTTTCCACTCTCTTTTTACACACAAATGCGGGTACACTTCCTCTAAATATATCCTTCTAATCCCTATAACTACTATCGTAATTATTACATAAGCGTATAACCCGAACGGGTAGTACTAAAATAATAATAATATTTAGCACTGCGTCTTACTACCCGTTCGGTTTATACGCTCTACGTACTAATTACTCTAATGGATTAGGAATTGGAAAGGTTGAATAAGAGGAAGTGAACCCACATTTGCGTGGAGGGAGAGTGGAAAACCATTTAGGAAAAACCACCCCCAGTTCACCCGACCGAGATTCGAACCTCGATCTCCCCGTCCTCAGAAGTCGAGCTCAACACGACAAGCGCGTTAGCCAACTACACCACCGAGGTTGGTGGGTAGTACTAAAAAAATAAACAATAAAGTATTAATCGTTCACACGATCTACAAACTAACTTTATCTAGCACAGAACACTAAGATGCACACCCAACCCTATCGGAAAGAAATTGAACAAATAAGTGGTACTAAGATGGAAAATATGTTATTTTAGTCGCCTGTACTTGTGATTAAACCAGGTGTCTTTAGTAGACACATGAAACCAATAGACTACAGAAAAGATCAAACAATCCAACTAACACTCGATCTATTTCCACAGAAGGGTCTTACAAAAGTTAGAAAACCTCTTGAATAAAACTAATTTTTCAAAATAAAAATAAAAATACTAATGAAAATTAAAATTTGGCCATTTCACGTGAAATTCCTAAACACGTGTACGTTTCATCCTCTCTAGTTTAAAATTTATTTAAATTAAATACTTCAATTAATACTACACACTTTACTTTACCACCAGAATTTAGAATATCTGGGTATCTACTATGACAAACAAATGTTATCACAAATATCATTTGGGGTATGGGTGGATTAAAAGGAAAAAACAAAACAAATAGTATTGGTAATGTTAAAATTTTAATACAAATAATAAGTTACCACTGCAAACACTCCCACTGCTTTGAAATCATTACTCTTCCCCAAACATATTATTGTGGTGTAAGTAATCAATACCTTGTCTAGGATAATTGGGCTCAATTCCAGATCGTGTTGTCGAAGATACGTACTAGATGTAAAAAACGTCCCTGATGTCCATTTACTAAATATCTAAGCGCCGGCTACATTGGATAGGTCCTGCTGTTCTAGGTTAATCAGTTCCTGATGCATGCTGATATAATCTGTGTTTAAAAAGTGCACATTGAGTAGGCCCACCCATTATTTAAAACTAAAATATTATAAAATGCAACCCTCTGATTGTTCTTACTTGATACCCTCATGTTTCCAATCTGTAAATATAGCTTCAGCTTGCTAAGTGACCTGTTTCGGAGGCCGCATGGTACAAGGCGTCACTCTTGTGCTAAAATAGACTGCTGATGACAGGCAGATTAGAGTTCAAATCCCGGTAAGGTGTGTTCAGCGTGTTTTTATAAGTGGTTTTTCATTCTCTCTCCACGTAACTGTGGATACATTTCCTCTAAATTCAACCTTCCCCATCGCTAAGCCAAAAGTTATTATTAATATTATTATTAGTAGTAGTAGTAGCACCGCGTATTACTACCCGTTCGGGTTGTACACACTTACACTAATGTGTAATGGTATGGTGTTATTGAGATGAAATGGAGGACCCACAGTTTAACGTGGGATCCGAACCACGGCGGAGGCCTGGCATTCCACACATTCACAAGTTGTGATTAATACACGTCTTGTCAGAGGTGAAGGAAGGGTTTGGCAATCAGATAGATCTGTGCCGGGACCGAGGATTGAACCCCGGCCGCCAGCACAGAAGTCTGACACCTTACCCCTAGACCACCAGGTCACCCTATAATTAGTAGCCTACATAAGCGTCCCGCCTAACGCAATGTTTAAAAAAAACTTGCTAAGTAGAGATAGGAAAATTCTTAATCGTGGACATAAGCTCATTATACTAATACAATGTATATGTTTGAAGCACGTAGGCGGTCAATCCTGAAGAATGAAAGCGAAAGCAGTGAAAACAACAATACGCGAAGTAGTTAAGAAAGATGAATATACTTCGACGCGGGGAGAAAATCAAATTTAAAAAAAAATGCGGAACAGATTTATTTTTTGCGTGGCTCTCAGCTGCATTCTTTGCGAGATGATGTTAATGAAAAAACTGTTCTGAAGGTTGTTCAGGTGTCATTTAGAATATAAAGCTAGAAAGTTTGTTACAAATAAACAATGTACAAAACAGTAATTACTATACACATTAATTCAGGTAGTATTTTTCACACAATATACTTCCGTATTGCTAAAGAAAGCTATGAAATGTTTCTTCCATACTTTTGAATAGCCTTTAATTAAATTACAGTCACAGCATAATATTTCGAAGTAAATATTAATTAGGACTAATTTTTATTCATAATATTATTTTTAGTGCTCCTCTTTATCTTAAAAGCCAAGAAAATATATTGCTATTTTTTTTAATTGAATTTATCAAAAGCAAATTATAATATTTTAAAGTATTTACGAAATATTTTTTATGATTACTGTGTCAACGAGTTAGATCAATGATCTCACTGCCATAAAAGTCAAGACTTTATTAAACATTAATAAACAGTGAATATTTAAAAAATTAGTTTTCTTTCTAAATTATAGTTTTATTATCTCCAAATATTTTGTTTATTTCACTATTCAGAAAGGAAAATTATTTTTTATGACCAAGAGAGCCAATCTTATTTTATAATATAAAGTTTAAAAAGCTATTGAAACGTGCCTGCTGTCCTTTAAACGCTAGAGCATAAGAAACTTAAATAATTCTCTTTTTTTTTATCATCCCGTATTACTACTACCTGTTCAGTCTATACATATATATATATATAGGTAGTAATTAGTTAAATGGGGTTGAAATGAGGTAGGGAGCCTTTTAAAAGTAAGCTACCCTCATTTGTGTGGGAGGAGAGTGATGAACCATTTAGGAAAAAACACTCTCAATAGACCCAACTGGGATTTGAACCCCAATATCTTCGTCTTCAGCAAGCAAGTTCATCGTCAGGAATGACGCCTTAGGCCATTCGGCCATTGATGTGGGCCGCTTTTTTTTAATACAGTATTTATAATTGTGTATATTCTATTCAAACATTATTTAAATATTAAAATAGATATCTAAAAAATAATTAAGATAACTTTATATAAACGCTCAAACTCAAAATTTACTTATGTTATTTTAATTAAATGTTGTTCATTATAGAAATGATTGTTTCCTTTAAACGTGGAATAAAAGAGGTCCACTTTTAGTTTTTTAGCGTGGTCCTGCCACCCATTCGGCCTATAAACTAATTACACTAATGTGTTAGGGATGCGGTGTGTTGAATTTAAATGAAAATGTCTCCGCATTTGTGTTGGGGCTGAGTGGAAATCAATTTGGTAAACACGCCATCCAAACATATGGACGGGACTAAAACCAGGATGTCACCATAATGTTCAGTCCATCCTATTGGAAGATTGACGCCTTAGACCATTTGACGACCGATGTGGGTCATGCACTTTATTAACCGACTGATAAAATAATTACACAACCTCTGGATATAATACATTCTAAAACAGTTACAACAGTCAGTTCCTCGGACGTTAATTCATGGGGATGCTCCCCTCCCTCCTTCATTTTCCCTTGTTTGTTACCACCTATGAATATATGTTTAAGTGAGATATAGGTTTAACTCATGATTCACTAGGCAGTAATCAACATATTCCGATATATTATCTGGTTAAGCTGGGAGGGTAGAAAATAGAAAATAAACTTCGATTTGCATTTTGGCGTATAGCTCGAACGGGTAGTAAGACGCGGTGCTAACAAAAATTATTGCACTTTATGATTACTACACCACAAGATGTTTCCATCTTGAAAAGCCTAGGGGTTAATCCGGATCTTATATAAATCCATGTGTTTCAAAAAATGTTCATAGTATATTTTTCAACTAAAATATAACTCCTTGTGTCGTACGCTCTGGTGAGAAGGTGATCATTACAGATCAGAGCATAGCACATACGGGTGCTGTCCCACGAAAATAACTGCATATAGGTCTTTGCTGTGAGAAAATATATGCTTTAGTGTTTATGCACTTAGCAGAGAATTAAAAATATTTCAATATTTATCACTTTGGTGGCTGAGGCCATTGTTAAATAAAGATTCAGGATTGAAAGGTTTTGCCCAGTGGTTTTATCCGGGGGGGAAACTGATTGATTTGAAAATGATTTGATAGATGCTTTAGTTTAAACTTAAAAGTACAAGCGGTCTAAATGTCATATCATTTAGTTCAATTTATATGCGACGGGAAGGGTGGGGCTTGAATCCCGGCAGGGTTTATGGTAGGGGTTTTTTTCTTACCAAAACAACGTTATACTCTACATCCGCGGAAATGAGGGTTTATGTATTCTAAATAATTGGTTTTCAAACTTTTTTATATACTATATTGTATCCCTTAGTCATGACAAAATGTTTAATGTACCCCCAAGATAAAATTTCCCCAAATGAATTATATCAGATAGTCAAAGGAGAAAATGTCCTTCGATCGCCTTGAAAATTACCCATCATGTTTGTTTCCCTACCACGTCTGGTTCTCTTGACATTTGGCCAATATTCCCTAAGAGCTGATCCATGTACCACCTGAGAGTCGCTCGCGTGCCTCTGGAGGTATGCGTATCCCAGTTTGAAAACCACTTCTCTAAACTAAACTTTCCTCATCCCTAGCACATTAGTCATTGACGTCATTGGTATAAATGATTACAGCCCAAACCAGTACTAAGATGCAGTGGTAAAATAAATATAAATAAAAGATCTAGCTGAGGTGTTAAAAAAATATTAAATTAGATCAAGGATGACCAGTGGAAAAATCATTCTCAAACTTAGATAACTTGTTGGTGTAAGGGTAAATTATAATTTAACAAGATGCTGAAAATGTATCGTATCCCCTCCCTGAGTGTTTGAGTAAAATATATGGATACATCCATCCGACTTAAACTTTGAATTTATAACGAATTGGGTATTGTCGTGTATCTCACACTATTATGAATACCACCATTATCACTTGGTATTCTTTATATTGAAAAATGACACCTGGGCACGGGAATCGAACCCGGGACATTTAGCTTAGTACGCCGGGCCCAGGGTAAATCTCCACTCATAGAAGCGGCTATAACCGTAGTTAGCAAATACGATTGTTTGGCTATTTACTCCATTGTTAGGTAAGACTGCGCCAAATCCTTTTGAACTATTTTGAACATTTTAATTTGTTAGAACAGTACTGTGGCTCTCTGGGGAAATAAAGTCCATAGATGTGAAACAAACTTTGTTGGGGATCATCCACAATATTCTCATTGTTGGATAAACAATATAAGTATGTGTGTTGAAATTGTTGTATGGTTTAACTAACCCACACTAGTAGGTACGCTCACCGAGGCGCCAATTTAGTCTTGTCTGGTTTATCAGTAACAAGGAAGTCTGAGTTCAATCCTGGCCTGGAATATTGAGCTGATTTTTTTCTAAATTGTTAATGTTAATGCCCCACCCTCCTCTAAAATGTGGGTACACTACCTATACATTTTCCCTCCTCGTATTTATCTCATAAGTGTAAATATAGCTATATCTCGGTCGAGCAGTAAGGCATGAAACTTTTTTAATAGGGGTCTATGAATGTTCTTAGAATTATACATTTTTAAACAAAACATTTAAAATTGTTTTTACACCCATGAAAATTTTATTGTTGAATGGTCCCTATAATGCTTGTTTTTCAACTATACACTTTTTTTTTATCAAAGTGAACCATAGTTGTCCAACAACAACAAAAGGTTGAAAATCCTTAAGATTTGTGAAATGCAAATTCTTGTGCTAATAGATTGGAACTAAACATAAAAATACATTTTATATATACATTAAATAACATAAAATAACGATCATTTGGAATTCAATCAGTTCAACTTTAGAATCAGAGTCTGACATGCTAACCACTTACCCTTTTCACCTTTTTATCCCGCTACAAAGCTATGTGTGGGGGCGGGGTGTTAATTATTGGACGTCTTACTGTAGAGCTAGGTATACCTGTTATGACTTGAGTTTAAAAAGAATAGTGTTAATCCCACATTACAGTTGGACCATGAGTTCCTTCTTGGGAATTGTAAGCAAGGCGTACTGATGTACTAACTCAACCCCGACTGTTGTGGCGCTATGTTTAGGATAGGTGTAAATGTTTTCTCAAGTTGAGCGAAAAACAGTAAGCTATAGATAATAAGACACAACCAAATGTTAAAGTAATCTAACCTGGCCTAGCCTAGACTGGTCTAGCCCAGCATAACCTAATATAAGGCATCACTATTGGTAAGGTCGAATTCCTATCTACCCGCATGTCTATTATCTGCTATAGTCCCCCTGGTCAGTTATTGTAGCCCAACTAAACTGTGAACTTTTGGGACAAGGGGTCCCGTGGCTCAACTGTTATGCGTCATAAATAATATGGTAACTAAAACTAATTCCATATATAGTTCAAAGTTAGCGGTGTGCTGTAGAGCCTAGATTAGGGGTCGGTGGCAACTAGTCGATCCTGGCTGCAATTTTCAGTCGATCGCTTAATAAAATTATATTCTCACTAAAATTCGATATTTGAATATTCTAGCTTGCAAATATATCAATTAATTTCAAATAATATTTGGGTTTGAGCAAAATAACCTTTATAGCCCACAAATCAGTAATGTAATAAGAAAATGAAATAAGATAATATAAACACATAGTTTTTATGTATTCTGTATTTTGATAAATAAGTAGTAGCTCCGCTCTAGAAAACTTGTATTAATAGATCGTAGTGTTCGTTGTGCTGACCACATGACACCCTCTTTCCGTAAATGTTGGCAGTATCATAGCTAACAGCGGCGGTCGCTCGGTTGGTATGGTTCGATTGCGAGCTTGCACAATGGAGTTTTGTATATGTTTTTTCTAGATAGGTGGGGGCACAAATATTTGAGTAATTTTCATTTTAATGAATAAATATAAGATGCATAGTTTTTTTTAAGAGGAAAAAGTATAATGGAGAAATGATGTTTGATATCGGGACCTTTGATAAGTTTATAAGTTTATTGGGGCCCAAGAAAAATGGCCGACCTTGTTCTCGAGTGTTTCGGCTCTGATCATATCAACCTCCTCATAATATGGCTTGATAGTCATCAGCCATGAAGCTTTAATAAACAAATATTACCTGCTTCGTTGGCTGCATGGTCTAAGGCGTTAATCTCGTGCTAGACTAGACTACCGATGACAGAGAGATTAAGGTTCAAATCTCGGTCGGTTGTACTCAGGGTGATTTTTCCAAATTGGTTTTCCATTCTTTCTTCCTCCACTCAAATGCGGGTTCGCTTCCTCTAAATGTAACCTTTCTCATCCCTAGCCCATTAGTGTAATTAGTAGTCTACATATGCGTATAACCTGAACAGGTATTAAGACACGGTGCTAAAAAACAAAACAAATAGAAGTTAAATTATTTATGAAACTATCAAATGAATCAAATACAAAATTAAACCTACATATAACGTTTTCTGTAGATTAAACTGCTTTGAAAGTTTCAATTTTTTTGGTAAAAAAACGTGACACAAACTTTTTATTTAGGGTTCTTAGTTTACTTATAAAGATGTCCTTTACTAAAATAAAAAGTGTTAGTAATATCATGTGGACCAATCACTGAGTGAGATATTAGGAAATATTTATTCAAATATAAATTTGTTTAAAAAGTAATAAGATTATGTATATAAGTTGAATTAATATCCTTGAAAAAGTATGATAGGTTAATTTAGCAGGAAATAAAAGGAAATATAACTATTTTTTAAGACCTGATTTGCATATTCTTTCTTTATTAATTATTACTAAATCTTGTATGGCAAAATGGTTTCACTCAAATCAACTAATTAGACAAGTGTGCTCTCATTAGTTTAACTATCTATAGACATAGTACGAATAATTTATTTGAATCTTCTACACTGTGGCACATAAAATTATAAATAAAGTAGTTGGTGTGGATTGAAAAGTAATTAAATGAAAACCTTTTTTTTTTGCTTCATTTTATTATAAAAGGTGTATTATAAAACTAAATAAAATACATTAACAACAAATGAATAACACACAGAGATAACAACACGAAATCAACAAGAATGAACAACAATGAGGATATGAAGAAAATAATGTGATTTAAGCCTTTTATAAGCGTATCTGAATGGTGATGGGATCAACACACTTTAGTTTGATTCGTTTCCATGGTGACCATTGTCAAGTAATCAGGGAGAGGGAGTAATTTATGACAAGGACAAGGACTCGGCGAGAATAGTTTTAATAATTGTTCTTGAGAGGTCATCCACCGTGTAAGAGAGAACGCCGCTATGAAGAAAGTGGATAAACCACATTCGCCACATTCTCAAGGTGACTTGGAACGAGACTAATTGAAGGGATTCTCTAAACGAGAAAACCGCGTTAATTGCGTGGATAGTTTTTATGTTTGTTGAAACCGGGTGTACTTGAGTATGGTCACCATGCCAAATAAGGAAGTGCGAGACGAAAGGATTATGTACGAGATGAAACGAGATACGAACGTTATAGCACCAATCGAAGAGAGTTCGCTGACGACGAAAGACGACCGCAGTCTTTTGTCTAGTGATGCTTAGACCCGTGGTAGATGTGTTTGTAGACAGGGACGTGAACTGGGTAGGGCTTAGGGACGTGGACAGGGACGTGTTTCTCAACCGTCACGTGGAAAGGTTTCTCCACGTCATACGGTACGTGCTTCTCGACGTGTACGGGATAAGGTTTCTCCACGGGGACCTGCACGTGTTTGATGACGGGCACCTCGACTGTCTGGGGCACCCTCACGTGCACGGGGTAGGGCTGGGGGACGCCGACGGCGACAGGGTGAGGTACTGGGACGGGGATAGGCTGTGGGACGGGGACACGGATGATCTTGATTATCGGCGCGGGGGCGGGTTTGTTGATGTGGATGTGCTTAGCCACGGCCTTCCCGTGCAGGAGGCTCAGATCGGCGCCTTCACCACCTCCGTAGCCACCGCCTCCTAGAGAGTGACCTCCGTATCCACCGCCTCCCAGAGAGTGACCTCCGTAGCCACCGCCTCCTCCACTGGAGGCAGAGAATGATCCCTGGTCACCACCGTAGGATGAAGCTCCTGAAAGACCTCCGTTACTGCCTCCATGGCCACCTCCAAAACTCGCGACTGAAAGTATTGCACCATGTCCGCCTCCGTAGCCACCTCCAGAAGACAAGGCTTCGTTTCCTCCACCGTATCCTCCACCGCTGCTTCCACTGGAAAGAGCAGCGTGTCCACCTCCTATACCACCTCCAAAGCTTCCGCCGTAGCTACCACCACTGGATAGGGAAGCGTGTCCACCTCCGAGTCCACCGCCCCCATAGCCACCCCCTCCATGAGATATGGACGCCGTGCCGAGGTTACTGGAACTGTAGCTGGTGGCGGGAGCACCGTAGCCGCCTCCTGAGCTGATGGCACCGTGGGTGTCACCACTGTCACCACCTCCACCACCACCGCCGGAGTACGATCCTTCTCCGAGGTTGGAGGACTCGTAGCCACCCCCGTTGGAGCTGCCGTACCCGCTGTCGTCAATCACGCCCCTCTTCTGCACGTGTTTGGTCTCGTACACGTGGTACTCGACGACTTGAGCCACGCTGAGAGCTGCCAAGGCAGGGAACAGCACGCAGATCTGTGGACAGAGCATTAAAACACTTGTTAGATCATCTTTGGAAACACTTTATATCTCGTAGAGATTCGAACTAGTGTATATCAGATACGCTTGGGTAAAAATAAGAGGTGAAATAACTTGACGAACTTGTCCACAGTCTTTACAGATTTTACATTGTAGTACACAACACACTCTATAAGTTATAAAACTTAATCAAATCTAAGATAAAACTTTTAATACTACTAGCAAAAGAATTAGTATAATAATTATATAAAGTTGTGCCTAAATTTCCAATTAAAATATAACTAAATTTTATTACTATAGTTAGGCTACGTATTAAATATTATTTGTATAATACAATAAAAAATATTGAAATTATTTTCAAATAGATTATATGGAAAAATAGTAAAAAGGGAAAACCTTCAGTTTAACAAAAATCAACAGTTATTGGCATTACTAAGTAACATTGAATAGAGTAGGCTTACAATTTATATAGAAAGAACCTTATCTGACAACAAGAAAATTTACTAGATCTACTTTCACGTACGTCAAGTCATGTAATTTGCGGCTATCATTTTTGATAGATATTATCATTACCTAAAAAACAACACAAATAAAATAGTGGAATATAATCACTGTTGACTACAAAAAAAGTTTGTAATTTCTAAAATTCTCTTTGCATATAAACTATTTTTTGTAATAGTAATATTTACATAATATCTGTATTCGTATCTCAATAATTTACATTGAAACTGTGTAGTACGTCTAAAATTAAGATTAGATACAATTATTGATTGATTACTCTGTTTCGTTTCTTAAAATATTCACATTTCCTACCCTAACTAAAGCTGTTTTTTTTGTGAACCGTTTGTTTACAATTAAAATTTTAATTTGAAATAAAACGTTAGGTAAGTCCGTTTTAAAATAATTTCATGATAAGTTATAAATTGAATTGGCTTAGTTTGTGGACAGTTTCAATATTCAATTTTTCCAAAACCGCCTCATCGCAATGAATCCTCAATCGGTACACTTTTTTTTAATTCAAGTCTTCACGTTACACTTCCAACATTATCACAAACAAGAGACACAAATGAACATAATTTCCCTCGATTTAATGAACTCTATTGCAGCTTTCAAAATCCCCATCACACACATACATACACAAAGTTGTCTCAATGTGGCGGAGATTAATTTAACAGATTCCACATTGCGTCCTATAGCGAAAAGCTTCTATTGGTTTTATTCAGGGAGACGTCTAATTCGGTACAGAAAACACCTTCAGCTAATGTAATTACAGTTCTGTACAATGTTACTGCTTTCATGCAACTCTATACAGAAAACCGAGTCATGCTTTAATGAATATGTATGGCGTCTTGGATTTTGTTATTGTGGTATAATGCACGGTATTCATTTTGGAAGGTTTGTGTTAATTATACGTGTTGCGTGAATTCTGTTTCGTTAGACGCGTGTGTTTTAAGTCGATAAATAATATGTGGTATATAAAAATATATGTGGAACGTTGAGTTAGAGAACAATTTCAAGTATGTTGTAATTATATGTATTAAATATGTACTGTTTTATTATTATAAACATTGTATTATTTATTTAATAATATTATTTAGTTTCGAGCACATGAATTATCATATACGACCTACAAATTAAATTAACTTGGTCTACACCGCTTCAGTGGTCACATGGTCTAAGCTCTAAGACGTCACTCTCGCAAAAAACTAGACTTCAGATGAAAAGAAGATCGTGGTTTTAATCCTAGTCGAGTGTGCTGAGGTTTTTTTTAATTTAACACTTTCCCTTCATACAAATATGGGTACATTTCATCTAAATTCAACCTTCTTCCTCTCCAACACATTATTGTAATTAGTACCTATGTGTATAGCCTAAACAGGTAGCAAGACGTAGTGCTAAAAAAAACTTAGCCCGGCCTTTATAATGGAAAACACCAACTTGATAAGACGAACACATTAACATGCATTAAAATCCTTTGGGAATCATCTAGGATCAAACTCGGGTCACCTAGACCTGTACACTTATAGAACTTCTCCCTGACACTTTGGCCATGTTTATTGGCTAAACTTTTTTTTGGGTAAATTCTACAAACTTAAATGCATATAAATTAAAGTATTATTTAATTCGATAAGCGTATTCTATAGTAATATTTTTTACGTTAATATAAGCTAATAAATTGTATGGTTTTATACAAATATGCCATACAATTTAAACTGAAAATATAACATTTTAATTAGAAGGGACTGATTTGAAATATTTTAGTCAAATTATTATTTAATATTAAATCCATCCTTACCCCTCTGCCTTAAAAATATTGCTTAACATATTTAAAGTATTATAAAGGTGTTTTTATTTTAAATCTAATTTTTACAATTGCTATTGTAAACACAATTCAAAACGTTATAAAGATAAATAGACTAAAAATGAGGCCACATTAATAGTTATTAATAGTATCAACGCTGGAATAGTAATGATAACATTATAAATAAAAACAGTAAGCTGATCATTGTTTTGTATATTGATATAAAAACAAATATTTTACTCAAATTATGATGTAAAATATATTATTGTGGATATATTTATGTATAGTGCAGGTTTATAAAAATAAATGACCGACATAAAAGTTTACTATCTGATGTGGGTGGTGCTTACGACGAAAGGTGCCGCGCAATAATTATAAACCCACTCCTCCCAAATGAATCTCGCTGCGACTCACCGATATCCTCATCCTCGTTGTGTGTATGATAGGATGCCGAGGTGTGTGCGAGTGTGTGTGTACTGTTACAAGCTGGAGCACAGACTGATTGTGTAGCTGAGCGAGGGTGCCTTAATATAGTGTTGGCATGAGGGGGAGAGGGGAGAGGCATCATCTCAGTGGGCTCCTTGCTCTCTACTTTCACTGAGGAGGGAACATTTCTTTCTCCCGCGGTCTTCTGTTGTCGGTGAGACCGGGCGGGATATCAGAAGTTCCAACCTCTGATCTACTTCGTCTCAATTCAAGTGATGAAAATAGCGTGGTTACTTTAAAAAAAATAGATCACTTATTACACGTGTACTTTCTTTCTAAACGTTGGAGTGTATCATCTCAATACTTCAGAATTATCCTTCCCCGTGGTGTTGTCGTCAGTGCACCTGGCTATGTATATAAAGAACACAGGTTCGAATCAAGGCTGGTACCTTTGATATTATTTTTTTAAAGGGGAATATCCCTATGGTCACCAGGGGTTGATAAATTAGGTTTAAGTTATGTTTAAGACTCCCACTGGCCCTCACCTACACAATCACTAACATCTCTTTGTGGGTACAACGTGTGGACAACCTCTATAGTTGTACCCTGGACAACGCACTGTGCCACCAGAGCGGCAAATAGTCTACATACAGGCAACTAAATCTGGATGTCGTGTCCCTCCTGGTTATAGATACCACACGATAAAATAAAATATAATAGTAAAAATACTTTTGAATTATCCTAGCCTTGAATATTGCTTATATATCAGAAGATACATTTTTACATTACCTCACATCGGTGTGAACGTGGTCTGAACCTCAAACTCGTCTAACCTGGTTCGACAATGATGGGAAGGTCTGAGTTTGAATCCTAACTAGGTGCACTGAGCAGAGTTTGCCATGCAGATGAAAAACTGGCAGACCTGAAATAAACACTGGAAGTTTCACAAAAATAAATCTGGAATATTGATGAATTTGGGACATTACCCTTCAAGCTAACTGAATAAGTAAATACGTTGATTTGAACGTTGATTGAACCTCCCTGAAACATAAGTTTGCGTCACACTTCCCCATCAAGGTCAAATTATCTTGTTCTAAACCGCACTGACATTACTTCACACGTCAATTTTATGACAAATTAAATTTTATTCCTCTCTATATTACTGTCTAAATTGTTTGTAAATAAATGGCAAGGTGTATCATACAGACTCTTTCTCTTTAATCTTAAAATAGTAGGTGACCTGGTGGTCTAGGGGTAAGGTGTCGGACTTCTGTGCTGGGGGTCCGGGGTTCAATCCTCGGTCCCGGCACAAATTTATCTGATTACCAACCCCTTCCTTCAACTCTGACAAGACGTATATTAATCACAACTTGTGAATGTGGGGAATTGCCGGCCTCCACAGTGGTTCGGATTCCACGTTAAACTGTAGGTCGTCCATTTCATCTCACAATGCACCCTACCATTACACATTAGCGTAAGTGCGTACAGTCAAAAGGGCAGTAAGGCACGGTAATAATAATATCTTAAAATAGACTCATTTATCAAAAAATAGTAAGCTTTGTTGCAGAAACAATCCAACAATTGCAAAGAATCCTCGGGAAAACCCCATGAAAGCACTAGATACTCAATTCTAGCCCGATCTGTAAAATTGTTTCGGCTCTGGGCCGAGCACACAGACAGGCGGAATCGCGAAAACAACTTTTTCGAAAAGCCGACATTTAGGCCATCGAAATCTTTAGCTCGATTTTTTGACAATCACACTCTTTCTCTCTCCAAGGGGTCAAGAGAAAGTAAAAGTGGAAATTGCTTCTATAAAGTCTGAAAAGTACAGGGAATTTTCATTTAGAAAATATTGGCAACCCTGACGGCAAGTTTTTTTTACCTAAATGGATTCCCACCCTCACTCCACGGAATTGTGGGTTTATTTCCACTAAATTTTTCTTTACTAATCACTACAACATTAGCGTAACTAAAATATGTAGTCCTAGTGTCCAGATGGGTAATGAGACGTGGTGAAAAATGTAAAAAGTTTGAGGAACCAATTTTATTGTGTGTGTAACGTGCACTTTTTTTTAAACATAAATCATATCAGGACATGTCTTACAAATTATTTATATCTAGGGCTGCGAGCTTAATAATACAAACCCAGCTTCAATTCCTAGGCAGCTATTAATTGAATTGGAAGCCAGTACAAGTGGTCACGTGGAATAATGTCAAACTTATCCGGTTTATCTGTAATTAATTCTAGCTGGGTTTATTTAGTGTTTTTTTTACTAAATGGTTTCCCATTCACCCTTTAATCTAATGTGGGTACATTACCTTTAAATTTGACATAAACCATCTTTACTTTATTAATGTAATTAAATGCGTATAGCAACGTAATAAATAAATGATTAACAGAACCAACTTTTTTACAAATAATAAAAGTAACCATAACATGAATCAAACCAGGGTCAACCACTCTTGTGGTTTACTTATATAAAGTATATGCAAAGGATAAGGAGATTAGTAAATACGGATTAGTCCACATATTATATGTTTTGGGTTCAAGCTCTTGAATTATTTTTATTAATACTTTCAACACCGATGTTATTTGCGTCAAGCATTAAGGGAATTTCCATTTAAGAAGTATATCTAAGTTCCAAGAATTATGATCTAGGTATCACGAGGAGCACATTAAATGTTTAAAATGGTACTTAGGTACCACATAAGAAATAAACCTTAGTCATACTTTCTAATAACCAAGCCAAAGGGTTTATAATGTCCCTCTAAAGTTTGTCAAAATATTTTCGGTGCTGACATGATTTTGTGTCTTAAAATACAGTTAGGCTATACAACATATACATATCCGTCTGGTAAAGTTTTTGAATACATTTTCAGTGTAAGATTAATTGGTTTGAACGCTGACACTTAAAAATATCTTTGATAGCCTTAGTAATT
This sequence comes from Timema californicum, assembly GCA_902141385.1. Lineage (NCBI taxonomy): Eukaryota > Metazoa > Arthropoda > Insecta > Phasmatodea > Timematidae > Timema > Timema californicum. The sequence continues at coordinate 255,042 of CABFOW010000096.1, read as the reverse complement.
TTGTATATAATAACCATGTGAGTTTTAGTAGTAGTTATTATTAGCACCGCTTCTTACTACCCGTTCGGGCTATACGCACTTACGCTAATGTGTAATAGTAGGGTGATTGTGAGATGAAATGGAGGACCTGCAGTTTAACGTGGAATCCGAACAACGGTGGAGGCCTGGCATTACACACATTCACAAGATGTATTGTCAGAGGCGAAGGAAGGGTTTGGTAATCAGATAAATCTATGCCGGGACCGAGGATTGAATCCCTGACCCTCAGCACAGAAGTCCGACACCTTACCCCTAGACCACCAGGTCACCTTTAGTAGTAGTATAAACGTATGAGTGTAGATGTTTTAAAAAACAAAAACTTCTAACCCAAATAATTAAAAATAGCTCGCAGTCATACTTAAGTGGTAATAACAATAATATGTATTCCATTATAAATTACACTGGTTTATTTAAATATGGGTCAGTACAGGTTTAACCAAATTTATTACAAATAGCTCTTTCACAATACTTTTTAAGTCCAGAAAAAAAAATTATAATAAAAATAAAATTTCAACATATTAAGGTTCTTATAAGACCTGGAGAATTTAGAATTACAATTCTTTCCAATTAGTTTTATAAAAGTCAACTTCTCATACGAGTTAAAACAAATTCAACCTAACCTTACACATATTGCTTTCTTCCTCATAGAAAGGTAAACATGGGAATAAGAGGGTGGGAACTTCTTTCTCTTCCTTTCAAAACACATCACACGAAAATTAATGGAGAACTTTCCACCGTTTGACACTTCTGTTCCCAAATATGGAGCAAATTAACGGATGTATTGGTCGGCGTTACTTTAAGCGGCTATGCACTTAACACGCAGTCTGATTCAGATAGAAGCATAGTTTTTTGATTGTTACAAAGGTTACCAAAACATTGTTCACATATTCAAACAAGTCATGTCACTTTTGATATATATGATCAACACCCCCAAAATAATACTAATAACATAGTAAAACATTGTATTTAAAAAAAGTTTATGTTATACGCATATCTACTAATTACACTAATGAGTTAAGAATGAAGAAGATTGAGCCCAGAGAATGTGTACCTGAATAATATTTGTATGGAGGGAGAGTGGAAAACTATTTAGTAAAAAGCCACCATCAGTACAACCAACCAAGATTTGAACCACGATCTCCCTGTCATCAGCATTCTAGGTTATTATGAGAGTGACGCCTTACAGTTAGAACATGTTACTGCTGAAGCAGATATTTCCAATGTTGGTCCCCCAAAAAGCTTATATTTTCTAATGGTTTCTTTATACCTAAAGTCCTACCTTAGTCGTGGTTGCGCGCTAGTGTAATTGACCATAATCTGGTGCGGTGGTTTTCATACCTCATCACGTGAACTTTTCTACTCTCACGATATTGCGTCTCATCTTATGTTATCTTGTAGAAATTACATGCATTATTTTAAAATGTGTATCATTTATTATTTTACTTTAAATTATATGGCGAAGTCCTTTGATAGCCGGTAATAGAACAGTTTTTTTTAAAACTTCACAACTATTGTAACATGTTTAAAATATAATATAGTAAATGAATGATGGATTTAACAGAAAGTTTTAATGGTCTTACCTAAGGATATAAATACATCAGCACTCTTATAGAAGAAAGATGGAAAACCATAAAATGAAATATGGTGGGGTGGGCTCGAATCCACGCATAAAAGGTCAATTACCATGTCGACATTAAGAATACTTATAAATACTGTTTGGTTTTTAATTTGATTAGTTTTTCGGAAAAAATAGTTTTAATATATTAAAATAATAACATTTAAAATGATATATACGGTCTAATTTTCATAAGCAGTATCTTTTAGAAAATACAAACACTATCGGTTGCGGCCAACATACTATAAAGCTATATTATTGGTGTTATTTTATAAGTATTGGAATTATCTATCAAACGTGATAACTGCTAATCACATGACTTGGTGTAAGAATATGTGAACATAGGTCTATATCTAGTAATTTTTCTAAATTTCCTACATAAACTGGACTGATTCTTGCCATTTTGTTTAGCAGTAGTCTGATACTATATTTAATGATTGTTTTAAAACTAAAATAGTGCATCTATACCAAATTTGTCACTATCTCAACTTGTTAAAATACAAATATTTTTCTATTTAGGCACACTTTTAAGCTTGTGCGAACCTTTGAAATTTTAAATCTTAATATAGTAGACTCGCTGTTAACCGAGGTAATAGGGACTGAGCCTACCTCGGATACGAAACAACTCGGAAGATACGGAGCGTGTAGGATTTATAGGTTAGAATATGATATTTAGGTTATAAATCACTAAAAATTACTAGATTTGTGTATATTGTTTGTGAGTTTTAAATTATTAATTTATTAAAACACATTACATTACAAAGTAATATATTTACTTCATTATAAAGTTAAACCAAATTTAAAAAAATGTTTTTAACACATATTAAATATTGTGTTAAAATTGGACAATTTGACAGAATTAATGTCTCGGTTAATACGGAGCCTCGGATAAACGGGGCTCGAATATTTGCGAGTCTATTGTATTAAAAGATTCTAATTGTATTCGATATTTCGAATCTCAATCAATCTCATACTAGGATTTAATAGGCTTAGCTCAAAATTCGAATCTATAACTAATACTGACCATATTAATAAAATCAGACCGGAAACCAATTCTGCGTGGTAGAGTGAAGCGTATTTGAGCTCAAGGTCGTAAAAGAATTACATGGGCTACCCTAGTTTAGGACATTGAATATCTTGTGTTATGATTAAAAATGTGGTTAGATCATTATTTGATTTGTCACATTTTGAGATTGGTGCTATTCATTACTTTTTATATATACACCTAAATTGTGTATATAATATTTATCAACCATTTTTTGAAATATTTTATTATTGTATTGGATTCGTAAACGTAGCATAGTAAAATACTCAACAAAGACTTTATTTGAAACATTATTATAGTAAGTCTAAAATAGATTATTAGATTAAGATTTGAAACTTTTTTTTTTCAAAATTCATCCTTTTTTTTTTAAGCAAAGTATTTAATTAGATAAATTAGTTTAGCATGAGATTCTATTCTGATTTTACTCGACCATTTTATTAGAGATGAGATTCGATTCAGATTCTATTCGAGATTGAAAATGATGGCTTCGTACTTTGAATGCATTCGAGCATCGCTTAATCAATTGGTAGTAAATAAACTTTTATATGAAAATATCATCATAGTATTTGAATTGGACAACTACATATTTCCAGCTCCCAGATAACATATTAATCACACACGCCAATTATTCTAATAATTTTAATGAGGTAATATCATTGAATCACACATAAACTGGAAAGTTTATGATTTATTTTTTTACAAATACAAGTGTTCTTTTAATAAACATGTGAATGTATTTGCTTATGAACATTAATGAATTTAGTTTTTCATTTTTTCATTTATTTGAGGTATTTGACGGCACTTTCTGGACCGACTTATTATAACATCACGTGAGAATTTCCATGAGCGAGAATGAATAAGCCTACCAATTTTGCCGGGAAAGCTATTTTAACATAATCTTCTGGGGTTCTTTTACATTCCACAATCGGCATTGGATCGACGCCTTTACTTCCTAAGGAAATTGTGCTGAGGATTTTATAACTCAAGAAAAATTTGTCTACCTCCACTGGGTTTGAACCCCCGAACATCGGGTCCTGAGGCTAGCACTTTACCCAAGATCACCGAGTTAATAAAAGGGTTTATTTGCTTTGATTTAATGAAATATTGGCACGTTTTAATAAGTATAAGATATCAAATCTATTTAATGTTATAGACAAAGATGGGTGAAATATAAGATTAATGACCAGCACTAGCTATATATAAACAATCATAAAGGTATTAAGCTGAGGATTAGAGACTAATATTCCACTTCATAGCTAGCTACATCAGCTTTAAGATTAACCTTGATAGGATATATGCTTTTTTAAATAAATCCGAGATTTATGACTGACTAAAATAAAATCTTTACTTCACATCTAATACTGTTTCCAGCCTATGGTCTGGATCAGTTTTTAATTAAAATCATATATTTGCTTTCTAGGCCTGTCGTAGCTTCAAATACCTTATAATATAACTTAAGACTAGGACAGGCACAATATCCAGTCATGTGACGTTAATTTATTACTGTGAAAGGGTAAATCCACATTTCACCAATGATAAATATTTGGACATGCTGGGATTCGATCCCGGGACCCTTAGTTCTGTAGACACACATCCTATCTACTGAACTAAGGTGTCGGACAGAATAACAAAATCTACAAAGTAAGAACTATTAAATTTTTCTAAAATGATTTATTATTTGGTTATTCAAATTTGAAATTGATTAGCGCTCATCTCTCTTTTTGTCTCATTTTGTTAGTGATACATAGTTCCCTTTCAAATCAACTTCACTGCTCGATCTTGTTCATTTATTTCATTCTCTTACAACTGTAACTAATGTCCGCAGAGCGCTCCAACCATTTGTCATGTCGACATTAGAATTGAAGTCTTGCAATCGCTCGAAACAATGGATAAGCTCTTTGGATGAATCAAACAAACTCTCAGACCAATTTATGTGAAACTCATTTGATCCCATTATATCATTTTAAACCAGATTCACATATAAATAATAATTGGTTTAATATTGGTAAAAAAAAAGCTAATGAGGAACACTACCTGATTCATAAACACTTGAAGGTTTTTAGATAATATTGTAACTGAATTTACACTCCTCAAGAATGTATTCCGTGACGTCAGTACCCGGTTTCAATGAATACTTTTTTACTGTGCATCTATCAACAAAATGAATGTGGTTAATTTAGAGAAAATGCTGTAGCATTAACGTTAATATAAAATGGGGAAACCGTGGTTAGAATCACCGTGCTGGGTGTCTCAGTAATTTCTTACTATAAATCTGAAAGTGCTAGGTTCAATATTTTGTGAACACCTAAAACTAAATGGCTACATAATAAGGATTTTCCCCTTCCAATTTATGTGGAATACACTATCCGGGAGAATATTTACCTCATTGCACCTGGCTGGGATTTTTAACTCCACTTGCTGGGCCAAAGTTCAACATGTGCCCTAGAATTCGAATAGAAGGTTTTGGTATTTTTTTGTTCTCGCAAAGTATAGCTTGTACAGCATGTTGATGCAATTATTAGTAAAATCATTATTATGATTAGCACCACGTCTTACTACCCGTTCGGGTTATACGCACTTACGCTAATGTGTTAATGGTAGGGTGATTATGAGATGAAATGGAGGACCTACAGTTTAACGTGGGATCCGAACCACCGTGGAGGCCTGGCATTCCCAGCATTCACAAGAAAAATTATTATGTTATTATAAATTTTTTTTATTTTTTTTAGCTCTGCGCCTTACTACCCGTCCAGGCTGTCCGCATGAACAGTGTCTACTATAAATCAAAGTGGTTTCATGGACAAAACAAACTATAAATCGTCATAGAATGATTGATTTTTAATTTTTCTACAATACCCTATTTTAGGGTCATGCTCATAGGTAGAATTTAGGGGGCCGTACACACCTATTCCATAGGTTAAAATGTCATAATTGCGTTCTTAGACATATTTCAGATGATGTAGGTTACCTGAACATTTAGATAAACGGCGTTACATAATGTAGGTACTTGAATAAAATGGACTTATATATAGATGGGGTGGGTGGGGAAGGGGGGAAGGTAAGTAGTCTAAATGTCAAGCTCATTAAATCTGATCCTCCGGCGACGCACACTTTCCTACCCTTCCACAAAACAAAAGGGTATTTTTCCTCTAAATTCTACCTTCCTCATACCTAACCTATTAGTGTAGCTAAATTAGTATTTTTAGTCCCAAGCTCACCACACCCCTTTTCCTAGAACACATTCTTAATTATTTGCTCCAGTGGCCGCATGGTTTAAGGCGTCACTCTCTCAATATACTAGACTACTAGTGACAGGGATATCGAGGTTAGAATCCCGTTCAAGAACCGAATCATACTGAGGCTGTTTTTTCCTAAAAATCTTTTTCACTCTCCATCTGCGTGAATGCAGATGCACATCCTATAAATTCGCCCTTCCTCATCCCCAGCTCACTATCTTAATTAGTACATATGCGTATAACCTGAACAAGTAATAAGATGCACTGCTAAAAAAAATATTACGCCTTAAAATGTTTGACTTTGTAATCCAACAAACTACAAAAAATAAACACTTATTTAAATATCGGTAACCACATCGGTGGGCACTTGAGTCAAGGTGTCAATTTATTCTGGCGTGGTATGGCTGTGACAGAGAAGTCATGATTCGATTCCCAGCCGACATAACTTTTTTCCTAAATGATTGTACACTCTCCCTCCACGCCAAATGCAGTTATATTATGTTACCTACTTTTAGCTCTAATTTTATCACCCCTACTCCATTAGAACAGATACTCCGATAACCCGGACGGATAGTAAGACGCGGTGCGCACAAATTATTGTTGAGACTAAAAATACGGACAATCACGGAGAAGGCAGTGGCATCTTGTTAGTTAGCAGTTCATGCGCTATGAGGCGTCTCGCAATCTGGCGCGCAATCTAAGCGTCGTTAACTCAGCCAGAGTGCGGTACTGTCGTTCCGCTCCGAGGAGTTTTCTTTTGTAGCCTGCGAGATAATTTCTATTAGATAAAAGTATTCTAATTCCTTTCCTTGCCATCCTATTTCCTTCTCCTTCACCTCTCCTTTTAATATCGCTCCCAAGGTGCTCATTACTACCGATGATTATTACAACCGAGTCGACTTTTTGATAAAACGAGAAATATGGGGGGTACTACATTTTATTTTATTAGTGAGGGGGAGTAGATTGGAATTGGAAAATGTACCATTTTATTCTTTCAATGCTGGTGAAGTTTTATATTTTATTTCCTCAGCTATAATTCCAACAAATTAGATTATACAATCCTTAGATTAAATAAAACTGTCACCCGCAACGGTGGCCGAATGGTCTAAGTTGTTAAAACCATATTGCACTCATTCATCGTTGATGAAGATCTCTCGGCTTTAATCCCGATTTGGCACTTTGGGGTATTTTTTTCCCAATATTATTTGTATCGTGACCTGTAATTGAGGGCACATGAAAAAAAGACGTCAAACTCGTCTTTTCTATGGCGGAGAAGTTGAGGTTCACGTTCTGGTTAAGTGTACTGAGATGTATGGATCCCCACTCTCATTCCACACCAATGTGGGTACATTTCCAATAAAATTCTACTTTATTCATCTTTAATTCCATTTGTTTGTTAATATTTAGATATCCCCGACGGTAAGTAAGACGTGAAGTCCGAAAAAGTTCTAAACTTTTGTTTACGCTGATAATGATTCAGTTCCTTTAAGCTCCCATCCTCGTCCCTTTCACTTAATTTTTCTCGCTAATAATGGTTTGTAAAACTAACCAAAGCTATAACGATTTTTTTTTGTCATTTCTTAGTAAACAAATTGTTCTGAACGTGGTTCGAAATGAGTGTAAGATTCTGCTAAAGGAAGAAGATTGTAGTTAAAAATAACTGTTGCTGGCTGGTAGTTTTTTTAAAGGCATCGTTTAATTTAAGTTTTAATTTCAAATATACAAAAGACCTTGTAAAATAAACCTTAGCTCTTGAATTTTTTTTAATAACATGAAAGTATCTAATAGTTGATATTTTTAATTCAAGTTCTGAGAAACCAATTACGTCTAATGTGGTTAAAAATAATAAGGCTGCTCTGTTCTTATCATGATCGTTTGATATAAATATTATAAACTAAATTCGTTATCATTATATACTCCTTGCTTAGTGAAACCAAATCAAACTACCCTCGGCCAACTACAAATGAATCCATGTATGTGAGCTAGCCATACATCCTTTATTTAATACAGCTGCATCTGAGAAAACTTGATACTTTCTAATTCTATAACTGTGCAATACTCTCCGTTGTTATTTTATATACAATACTTAGACTCGCAATAGATTGAGTTTCAGGTAAAGGAGAGTGCGAGGTTCAAATCTAGACCAGACATACTTGGAGTTACACTCAACATACTATTTATAACACCGGTTTTCAGATCGCTTCTCGATTCGGGTTTATTTCCTCCAATTTACCCCTTAGAATACATAATTGATAACCTTACTGTTGGTGCTAGTAAGAACAAAAACCAAATCTTCTCTATGCTACATGCTTTTGGAAAGAAGTGGACCATCGAAAATTCAGATGTCAAAAATCCGGATTTCCAATAACATGGATCGTCAAGAAAAAAAAGAGATAAAAATAACCAGTGTATATCGATACCAGTTACATGGCTAACAGAAAACGCATATCAAACCTTGTAAAATAATTGTAAACGTTTTTCATGGCTAGATTTTTTATTTATCATACTCCTTTTGAATTTGTAATATTTAACGACGACAAAACAATGTGTAAGTTCGTTGTTTAAATAAAGTGAATTCTTTTTTACGTTAACACTTGAATTTTCGTAAGTATCGCCTCCATGCTATTTTTTAATTTTTAGTATAGGTAATGTATTTTAGAAAATCCATACAAATCGATAATCCAAACAGGGTCAATTCCCAATTATTCCAAATTGTTGACGCTCTACTGTACATTTCAATTTAATTGAACAAGAAATGTCAGTTCAGCTTTTTTTTTAAATATAAATTTTGAATTTGACAAAAACCCTTTCAAAGGTTAATTAATATTTATATGTTCTTTATAATTCTCACTTTTCTACTACGGTGTTCTTTTTAATTTAGATTATTGCTTTCTTTATTTTAAGCTCTAGTTTTCAGTGGAATGAAAAGTTTTTTTTCCTACAACTTCTGTTCCAATATTTGTGTCCCTATTATCTATACATCCCTTGTCCTATTACCATAACTTGAAGGTATTTGCAATATATTTTGTGCTTTCATCTGGATGAGATTTATTCCGAGAAGAATTGTAAATTAAATTATGTACGTCATATTATTATTATCTTAGTAAAGTCTCATTTAAAGGAAATAAGATTAATATTTACATCTGGAAAAAATTATTACTGTCTAGTCAATCCAAGCTTTAATATAACATGACATATTTCTAATGTGTGTGTGTGTGTGTGGGTGTGGGTGTGGGTGTGGGTGTGTGTGGGTGTGTGTGGGTGTGTGTGGGTGTGGGTGGGTGTGG
>CABFOW010000096.1:101995-245464 GCA_902141385.1 Timema californicum | reverse complement strand
GGATGGGTGTGTGTGGATGGGTGGGTGGGTGTGGATGGGTGGGTGTGTTTGTGTGGGTGGGTGTTTGTGGGTGTGGGTGTGGGTGTGGGCGTGGGTGTGTGTGGACCTTGTAGTTTTTTATTTGTGTCCAAGTAAACAAAAATATTGTGCTGAAAATATTGGCCTAGTAATTATGCATGAAATTATATTGTACTATATTTATACTCAGAATTAAAATACATACACTATAGTAAATTAAGTTACTAAACAAATGCTTCATTAAGTTACTAAACAAATGCTTCATTAGGTACTGTTTTCATTATCTTAACAAATTAATTTAATAATCTTTAATTTTTTTTTCTTTACAGGTAGGCCAATCTCGATGTCCCTCTCCGGAATGGATTGCTACCATTAAGAGTGAGTGAACATAATTGTATATTTGATAAATCTATACATAATACAATTTAGTCAACTTAATTGTATATCTTTGGTATATTTTGTATGAGTAGAATTGTCAATAATAAAATTCAACATGCATCCGTAAATATGCGACGTATTTGCTGTACCATTAAAGGCCTACAATAAGGAAATTAGAATGCCTATATAAAAAAGGGTGGTATTTTTGATTTTAATGATATTGATTTTATTAATGTAATAAAGTTTCTGTGAACTGTAAATCACTCCTTAAAATAGGCGTTCTCCTCCTTAGTAATACACAACTATCGAAGACCAAAAATAAAACGTTAAATATTGCTACTAATTCCTGACAGCTTATATGACTTTAATGAATATGTTTAACTGATACTTATCAGTTATGTCAATATTCTTGAAAATCCCCCGTGATTCCACAAATATTTATCACCCTGTATTACTACCTGTTCAGGTTATACGCATGTAATATAATAATTACTTTAATGCGATAGGGATGAGAAAGGAAACATTTTAGGGGTAATCTATCCACAATTTTGCGTGGAAAAAGAGTGGGAAACTATTTAAGGAAAACCATTCACAGTAGACCCTGCAGGGTTTCGAACACCGATATCCCCATCCTCAGCAGGCCAGTCTGACGTGAGAGTGACGCCTTAGACCAACAGGCCACAGAGGTAGGTTACAAAGAAATTTCAAATGTAAAATTAATTTGATTGTTGTATATAAACCATTCATCATAATAAAATTCAATAATCTATCGTTAAACTTTTTTTTAGAAAACTAACAAACTTTATTTACTATCATGTAAAATAATCTTAATAAGGCCTTACCATTTTGAAACAAATTATTAAAGCTATTTAATATAATTAAATTTTTTCAAAAATACGTTTTCAGTAAACTACTATTAAATAATATGTTCAAGAAAAATGTATATTATTATTTAAAATGTAAAAATCTTAACAACAGATGTCCATTTTGAATCAAATTGCTAGAGCCGTTTCTTAAAATATATTTTCTTTAAATCAGTCTTCTGTAAATTACCCTTAAACGTATTTCCCCCCAAGAATCAAGTATGCAGTTTTGATTTTGATGTCAAACGTTCCACAGATATACATTTTAAACAAAATCTTTAGAGTATTTTTAAAATTATTTCAAATTTTTGTAAATCTCTCATTAGTATACTACTCTTTAACGAATGTTTAGCCAAAATACAAATATTCCTACAGTGTTATTTGTCTGATAAAAAAACACCTAGATATCAGCTTTATAAAATTATTGAAGACATTTTTGAAAAATGTGGAATTCAAATAAATCCCTCACCAGTAAATTACCTTTAATTTGAGGGATGGGGTCAAAATAAAATAAAAATTCTTAAGGTATTGGTTTCTAAAATCTAAATATAAAATTTGAACAAAATCCATCAAATCATGTCAGATCTGTAGCCAGGGATAAATAGACAGACAGATATTAGGACAGCCAGAATTGTAAAATCTACTTGTTTGGGTTCGACATACAAAAACCGTAAAGTTTGAGTTCGACATACAAAAACCGTAAAGATTCATCATAATCATGGAATAGAAAGTGTTCACGATCATAATATTTTCTCTCGAAATGAGTAAGTAAAAAGAATCTGATGCGATGATCTAAGGAATAAAGTTCATATTTGCATGAAATTAAATTAAATTATTTTAAGACTATGGGTATAGAACCACTTTAAGCTCTTGCCAAATATTGACTTTTTATCAATAATGGTTTTTGTACAAAAAGGTAAAATCAATTTGATCTTGGATATGTATTAGTGACGACACGATGTTTTTTAAATAATTACAGCATACCTGATAGCTAACGGTTCAACATAATGAGTAAGAGGATGAAAGTTGTCAGAAATTACTAATAATATGTAGCGTTTTCGAAAAATAAGAGAGCCACAGTTTATAACCGCTGTACTATTAAATACCTTACGTTTACCCCGAAACATACCAAGCCTATCATGACAGATTACACTATGGTACTGTCATTTTGTAGAGTTAATGTAAATGGATTGTACATAATTTTATTGAAATTAATTGTTTGTTCACCCACACGCGCATTCTTTATCAAGCGGCTACTAGATAAATGTCCTCCTCACAATCCCCTCCCACCAAAACATCATACAATTATTGACTAATGAACCAAAATAATAATGTTGTAGGCCTATTTATTGCCACTATTTACAGTATATCCCCTAAAATTACATGACAACTGTGCAAAATGGTTGTACTTGTCTTATTTCTGGCACAACTTTGCATATTGTTAGCCGACAGATGGCAATATTTGACATAATAGAGCTCTAACAACACACAAGCACTTTATAACAAGAAAACTTCAGGTACAGCTGAGTCCTCGTGTGTTGTTTTTAGTGAGAATTGTTTTCATTCATGTTGAAGTCAAGGGTTTAGGTTTCACATCCCGTGACGTCGTGCCTCAGAAAGAGCGCTGCTGTAAAATAGAACTTTAATCATAGAAAACCGTAGAGATGAAGAGAATGAATTTATGACAAAACAAAAATCAATATTAGGCTTATTATCTGTAAAATTCATCACTACAGGGGGTGCCAACTGGCCATCCGTGTGACTAATGAAATGACGGACAATGCCACTGACGGATTATAAATTCCAGCTCGCCTTATTGATGAAAAGCTAGCAAACGAACTTCTGACATTTCATTCGTGAGAAGCTTGTAAGGTTTAATCGCTATTGTGTGCCATATTAACTTCACTTATTGGATAAGCAGGACGAGAAATGTAATTAACAATCGTTGTAACGTGGACTCTGTGATTGCCCTCTTTTCATTATCATCAATGCTACGATGTACCAAGGACCCGACAGTGCTAACGAGGAAGGCGGTTATAACGCTTTAGATTTATATAAAAAAATCAGTAATTGGACTTTTAGCTTTTGTCTTGAGTGGTCGTAAAGTTTTAATTGATTATATGACTAGGCCTACATGTACCCTTCATCTAACCCGTAAGCATGGGCATCCCGCAGAAGTTTTTCCGGGTGGTTGGGCAGTGGTGTGGTCGTAAGTTTGGCAGTGCTGGAACGCAAGACCGTAGCCACCCCAAATTTGAAGGAGGGATTGGGGTACAGGACTCCCCAACTTCCATAGCTGGTTTTTTTTTAACATAAATGCTTCTAGAAGCCATTTGGAGCATTTTTAATGGTTACTAAGGCAGAAACTTACTTAACGCACTTCCCCTAAAATTCCAAGAATTCGAATCAAGTACAGTAAATTTCATAATAATTTATTGATTCATAGAATGAAAAAAAGTTTTAACGTAATATTGAGATAAAATCAAATATTTTACTTAGAATTGCATAGTATAAAACTAAAAAAAATAGTTGAATGTTTTTAACACAAGAACATTTTAATACTCATCTCAGCATAATGAGATTTAATATTTGTCAACGAAAAGCAGTGCCAGAACAGCGTTCTTGCGCGTTCCTGTTCAACTACACCCCTGTGGTTGGGGGGCCAAATTTATTCCTCCCCCTTCCGCCTCCCCCTCCCCCCCACACACAAACACTTCTTCTGGATACTGGAATTATAATTGCACTGTAAAGCTACTACAAATACAGCTGCACTCGATATCCTTCGTTTTCTCTATACTAAGACGAGAATATTATGATGAAATTTCAACAATTGTTTAAAATGTAGTGTCAGGTTTTATTCAGAAATGCGTCTAATGGATGTGGGTGATATTATACCACAATTGTAAATTTGATATTTGTTAAATGTTGGAAGAAAGAAAATTGTAAGTCAAACTAGAAGATTAAAAACTGTTAACAATATTTTCTTGTCAAAGAAAACATAATTTTAGGGGAAGGGGGTAAATTTCCCCCTTTTCCCGTTACTGTGTGCGCCCATGCCTGTAAGATAGCAAGCTTACCTTGCAATGAACCTTGAAGAGTTTTTATTGATGCCGTTTGTCTGCCCATGAGATGTCTGTGTGTATGTATCTCCTCTTAAGAGTTGAAATAATTTTACCGATCGAGCTAAAACTTGGTTTATAGGGCTTTCATGAAATTCTCCCAAGAGGTTTTTGAAATTAAACATATTGCCCTAAAATGAAGAGTAGTTTACTGAAGTACAAAGGGAAATAAATCAATTTTCTAGCGATCCGCTCTAACGATTTTGATCAAAATGTGCATTTAGCTAAACACTGTTTAACATTACAAAGTGGTGGGGTTTTTTTCCGGAAAATTGATTCAGAATGTACCTTACCTAAGCGAATACCTCCAATTTTGACAATTATCTGCAACTCCATTGGAGACGAAATAACCTACTTTCACAAAATTTTAGTACTAGTAAAAATAAAACACTTTGGTTTGAAATAAATTTTTATGAAACCTACATTGTCTGATCTATTGCCAAATATCTGTATTATTAATTCATGTCTGGGAAATTGATTATGCTCTTTGATGAACAGCGATGTTACTTTTCCCTCGTTATGGTTCTGTTACAGTATATATTATTTCGTGTATACTCTTTTGTATAATGTGATGGTCTCTTTGCTATTAGGAGATTTCTACAATAATGTATATTATTTAGTTTCACATATTATCTTACGAGCTGTAAGTATAGATAACAGAGCGAGAAAGTCTGTGTGGTGAGCCGTATCATTTTTATTTTGTTTGTGTGTGTGCCTCGAATGTTAATGTGATGAATATTTATAAAGAATTATTTTTTATTAGGTAAAACTAGTACTTATTAATTTCACAGTTTGGTTTCCATAAAAGAGAGTAGGCCTTAACTAGCGTTTAATCTCTTCTTGACCTTCCTGAAACACATACCTTTACTAATCATTTGTGGTTTAAAGTTTAACTATCCAGATGGACTTGTTCTTTATCTTTGACGTTGAGATAAATGCTACCTATGGTTAATCTTAATGTCAAAGTAGTATAACCACCTTCTCAAACTATCATGCTTACTACCCGTCTGGACTAAATGCATAGTTACACTAATGGGGTAGGGAAGAAGAAGATATTATTTTAAAACAATGAACCTACATTAAGCGTGAAGGTAAGGGTGTAAACCCCCTTAGAAACCGGACAAATCCGGATAAGTCAGTGTGTCAAATAAAATTCAAGGACATTTAAAAAAAAGTAGCTATAACTTTAATATATTTGCAATATTCTTGAAAAATTAAGCATAGGAGCAGATAATTGAATAAGGCCTATAAAATATATATTTCATTATTCCAATTCAAGTGATTTTGCGAAAAGCGTGGATGTATTTGTTTCTGATAATTCTTGTGCCAAGAATATATTAGAAAACGGTGAACATAAAGATTGTGATTTTACAACTTTGCATTTAAAATACTGAACAATTCACACATTTGTGTATGAGATAATTGTAAAGGCCAGGACGTTTCAAAATATAAAAAGTTTATCCCGGGAGTGCATTTATGATAAACAACTCTCTAGGCCAGGCTGAGACTTTTAATTCCATTCTCGATGACACACGCATACTAAACGAATCAAGACCAATGCTTTTGTAAACATGTCCTTTGGCGCAGGTGGTTTTTTTTACAAACAAAAACTAAATTCGCTCCCAAATGTATCATTGATATATATTATATTTGTTGTGAATAAAATATCACCACAGGACACCGCGAGGCATCAGGCGTTAGGAAAGGATTAAACTTGATAGAATTTGCTTGCTAGCCTCGGGGTTCGAGTCTTGGTTATATGCAGCACTGGGAGTGGTTTTCAACAGGTGATTTCTTTATTGTGATTTTTCCAGCCTCTCTATACATTAATAGTTTAATTTATCTAAATTAACTTCCTTATATTTCCCTGCCTTGGTGGAGTAGTTAACAAACGTGATAGGTTAATGTTCAGCTAAACTGCCGAGGACGGGGAGATTGAGTTTCTAAACTCACTTGGGTGAACTGGGAGTGGTTTTCCACTCTCTCTCTCCCCCCAAATGCGGGTTCACTTCCTCTATATTCAACCTTCCCAATTCCTAAACTTTTAGCGTAATTAGTACTTAAGCGTATAACCCGAGCGGGTAGTAAGACGCGGTGCTAAATAAAAAAATGTTAAAAGAAGGCTATGTTTCCCACCTATTCTCATGTTTATTACAATAATTAAGAAGCAAAAGAGATTTAGTGAAGCTATTTTTACTAGTAATAGGCCTACTTTAAAAAGTTATCTATAAACAAATTTTTTAGCTGGACATGACTATAGCTAATAATAGGAAAGAGAAGTTTTTTACTCATAATATTATATTTAAATTAACGCCTATAACTACTTAATATGAGGAGACGAGTCTTTTATTGGCGTGGAGAGAGCCTGAGAAGGGCGCTGTGGTAAGTCACAAGTTTAAAACAACTCTCAGTGTACAAGACTGAGATTAAAAACTCCAATTCCCGATACTGACAATCAAGTCTACTGTAAGCCTGACGTCTTTGATCATGTGACCAGCAATGCGAGTGACATCTAATTTAAGGACGTTATACAAACTTAGTATTTGGATGGAATCTGATAGAGCTGTTAACTGAGAGAGATAAATGATTTAATGCAGTTAGATTTAGGTCATGTAAAAAGGATGTAGAAGGAGACGATGTCAGAGAAAATTATGAAAATTAACGACTTTGTCTACTTGGAGATATCGAATCTATTTTGAAATGCGGGTTGCATCTTAACTTGACGCACCTAGTCAGTCTAAGCACTGTCGCATTTAGACACCAATGCACAAAATAGAAAATGAGGGGAAAAATTAGAAGTTCATCCTGAAAGGGCTCTTGTCTATGTGCTGATAACCCTTTCCCTCTTCCTCTGACAAGTTCACACAGTCACTTTAATATTTGCTCCTTGAAAACCTAGACTTGCTTTTTAATTTCACCTTTTTCTTGTTTCCTATTCTAGGTAGACAAATGCTACCACATACTTTTTTAATCTACATCCTGGCAGGAAGACTCCTACAGGACATCTTCGTGACCAAGTCAAATAGCTTAAGTTGTAGAGGATTTATAAAAAAAAAGTTTACAAATAATAATTTTGTGACCATGTAGGACCAATTTTAGAATTACTTAAGAATGTATGGTTTTTATTTCAACGTTATATCTTTAAAACTCGCTGAGTAAAACGTAAATTTATTAACATGGTAAATCCTATCTTGACCGGTCGTGACGTCACAGGTGGGCAACGTCCTTAAGTATGTAGGAAACAGACGGTGAGGAAGGTCAAGAAAGAAGTGAAAGGAGCAGATAACATAAAGTGCGCAAATGAGTGGAGAGGAATGAAAGGGACCAAAGGAGGAATAATGGTGGAAGGATAAAGGAAGATGGAGGCATTTTACTAAACTGACCCGGCCATTGGCTGAAAACAAATGATATAATGAGATAGGGCATCAGAACGTTAAAAATAGGTATCAATTTCTTTTTTAACACAGTTTAACAGTAAATGTTTTGTATAGCCGTTATTAATAGATAAGTGGGGAAAGAGATCTAAAATGTATCCAGAATAGCTTAAGTCAATTCTGGACTGGGCCTTAAAGAATTTAGTATTCATTTATGGGCTCTTCCCTAGATTAGATTTCACAGTTCCTTTCACTTGAGTCTGATATTTTAGTTTTATATGCGTATAGACCGGGTCTAAATAAAAACTTAAACTGGAATTGTTATCTAAAGTTAGCTTATAGTACTTGGGTACTTGTTTTGTGTTTAGAAATCGTGAGCTAAATACCTTAAATAAATCAATCTGGTTTACCAAGGGGGTAATACACAACGTTGCAAGAGATTGTGTCGATGGCCTGTCAGATGGGTTAGGGGGGGAACAAACTCCCTCTCTCCCTCCCCCTTCCCCACACACCGGGCGGGACTAAATATAATGGCCACTCCATCACCTCATGTGAACGTGATACCACTTCAATACCCCTCTCCGGTCTATCACTCATTGTTCACTGCAAGCCCCGTTATCCTTGAAGTGATCGCGGTACTTTGTTCGTCGGAGATCTCCTCAATGATAGTCCCTTTCGCTTGTTATTACCTTCTGGACCAATTTCAAACGTTGTATTATTATTATTCCTACGCTCTAGTTCCAAAACACATCGGTCAAGTCTAGGACAATGGAATAGTAGAGGAGATTTTTTAAACTCTATCGGCCCTCTGTTGGGGAGAAGATGAAACAGTGCCACCAGCTTTATGCCTGTATTTGCACTTGACTGTCGTCGAAGGAAGGGTTGGGAGTTGAATTCCGACAGAGTACACTGATAATTATTTTTACACGTGATGTTTACCGTCGTTTCTTTCAACCCCACTTCAAGTTAATGTGGGTGCGTTACCTTTAAAGACACCTTCCTCATCCTCTACCCCTAAAGAGTCCCTAGATCGTTTCGTTAAAAGGTCTTGTACCCACTTCTGTGGCAAGTGAGCGATGGCGTTACTTTCTCGTAAAGTTTGCCCATAACGGGAATATAGGGGTTCAAACCCCAATCGGGATAACTGAGGTGAATTTTCCTAAATAGTTTTCCACTCTCACTCTACTCTGAATTCTACCATCATCATCCTTACTCCAATAATGAGAATATATGGATAACACGAACGGATATCAAGAGGGACGTGAAGTACTTAGAAAATAAAATTAAGTTTTTAGTTGAAAATATCGTTTTATTTTTATTTTCTTAGTCTATGGCATCTTTGACCGGGAGAGATAAAGGCCCTAGCTCAGTCGCCTCTGTGTGTAGACTATTACCCGCTCTGTGGCACAGAACGTTGCCCAGGATACACATGTGTAGGCTGTCTACACGTCGTACCCTCAACGAGATGAGGTCATGAAAGTGATTATGAAGCTGTGGAGCCAATAGTGACCTTAAAATTAACTTAAGTCTAACTAGCCCCACCCTTGTGACAGTTGGGATGATTCTTCTTTCAGGATAAATACCCATGGGACCAGCCTAAAATAGAACCCGAGACCCCTAGGTCCGTAACCAAATGCACTAACCACTAAACCACGAGGGTTGTTAACATATAGATAAAGTCTCATTATGAAAAGGAAATCTTTTCCATACATAATTTGAATTTTTTTTAGCGTCTATTTGTCTACCAGGCCTATAGGGTTAGCCGCAACTTGAACTAATTAATATTTCACAGGACTAAGTCCTCACTATTCCAGACAAGACGAAACTGATGCCCTAGTCCTTGGTCCTACTAATGGTGGCCTCATGGTCTAATGCACCACTCTCACAGTATACCAGACTGCCGATGACGGGAAGGTCAAGGTTCGAATCTCGGTCGGATGTACCAAGGGTGGTTTTTATAAAACTGGTTTTCTAATCTACCTTCACGAAAATGTGAGTACACTTCCTCTAAATATAGCCTTATTAATCCCTAATACCATTAGCGTAGTTGGTAGATAAGCGTATGGCTTTAAGACGTGGTGCTAAGAAAAATGTTTGCTTGGTTACTTAAAATTCACCTCTGCTCCATTAAATTTATATACAGCTTTATTGAATTAAATGAAGTAAAAGTAATAATAATGAATATGTACGTGGACTTGGGGTTGAGCTCGATTCAACGATGTGACTAACAAACATTAAAATAATAGTGGTCAAGGAACTAGACATATTTTTATTTTTGTCGCAGTTTTAAGGTGACCTGAACACAGTTTCATTAAAAAACAAGTTTTAAAAAGAAATGTAAAGAAATTACTAACGGAGAAATTTGTTCACAATGAAAATATTTAATTTAATTAATCAGGAAATACGAGCATCCGAAGTGTTTTTTTTTATCAGGTACTGTATATAACGTTGAATAAGTTCTAGGAAATGTTGTTCTTGTCGTATTTTTTTATTATGTATTTATGAACTTGGAGGAGGTTTTTATGGCTCAGAAAATATCGAGTTGAGATTACTTTCACATGAAGAGGATGTTTGCCGTATATCTGCTTAGGGCAGTGATATGAAAGGAAAGGCCATTAATTGGCTAAGCGGATGAGTTGGGTAAGAGTTTTACAGTCTCAATTTAAAAAGGTGTGTTCTAGTTTTTTCTCTCTTATTTCATTACGGTTGGTAGAACCCAAGAATTCACCGAGTCACCGTGAATGTATACTATGCTGAGGGCGATTTAAATATAACCAGCCCATTATTTGTTGACACTTTAATTTTTTTATGTACTAGATATACTTTCAAATAGTCATACGTCAACATCTGTGTTTTTTATCAATTATTTTTAAAACTTTTTGTAAAACGCAGCATATACAAACGTGTATCCATCTAGTTAATAATCTAGGTTTACCAATAATTTTTTATGAAGACACAAGAATACAAAGTTTTAAAATATCAGAATATTTATCTTTCATTTTATAAACATACGGTTGTATCAGTAGACAATTTATAAACCAATTTAACTTCTTATACCAATATTTTACAGTAAAAATTCGATTGTAATGAGAGATGTTTGACTATCCCGGTAACAAGGCAGCTCCAAACACAAATGTGCACTAAAATCCTTTGGGGTTCATCTGGAATTGAAACCGAGCCATTTACATTTTATAGTTCGTCTCTCTGACCATTCAGATATGGTGACGGTCTTAGCTATTATTTAAAAACATATTTTAATAATATTGTAAGATATATTTGGTATTTATTTTATTACGTATGTTTAGGGTTCCAAGCAGATGGAAACCCATCTATGGTGAACGCCAAATTGTAAAGCCTCTTAATATCCCCAAATTGTTTGTATTATTTGACAAACATACCATAACCTGCTTCAGTGGCTGATTGTTCTAAGGTGTCACTCTCATGTTAGACTGGCCTGCTGATGACGGGGAGACTGGTGTTCAAATCCCGGTCAGATCTACTGAGAATGTTTTTATAAAGAGTTTCCCACTCTCCCTCCAGTCAACTTCTGGTATATTACCTCTAAAACGCTTTCCTACTCATCCTTATCTCATTAAAGTAAGTATCAAAAATGTCTATAACCTGAACAGGTAGTAAGGCTCACAGATAAAAAAAACTTTTTCATACTCAAATATTTGTTCTGTCAAACAACAGATAGCGATAACAGAAAATATGAGCTCGATAGTGTTTGGACATTATATTGTGCGCAATAAAAGTGCACCAACATTGACGAAACGTGACCGAGTTCCAAAATAATTGGTATCTATAAAATTGTTTGTGGATAATACGATAATGTGAGAGTTTTGTTATCAGTAATCCTATCGCATTTATGTGGTTAAAGTCCGTCATACACTATGAAAATGGTTGAAAACCTTAAAAGCCAAAATATCACTAAATCCTGAAACATAATTTTCACAAAATTCCATAAAATGACGTTATAGAAAACACTAATTTGTATCATTATTTTAATTGCAATTTGTTAACAAAGGTAAGAGGGAAATATATATTTTGTTCTGGGAATCCAGAGAAGTTTGAGGGCATTATAAAATGGTTGTTTGGAAGCGTCGTCATTAGTATTGATTGCACACGTAGTTAAATGATCCTATCTGTGACTAGTTGGGTTTAAGGAAAGGTTAATTCCTAATACGGTCGAATAATATAATTTAACACTAATATTTACAAAACTTGATGCAGATAGTGATAATAATGGCAGTAAGTAAGTTAACGTGCTCTTTATTAAAGTCTGTTCATCGTAGGAATTGTTTTCTGAAAGGCCTTTTTCCTTAACAGAAATCTATTGTAGAGTAGGATATTGGTAGTAAAAAAGACCTTTCAGAGAGTAATTCCTACCGCGAATGAGGTATAACTTGTTACTAAATTACACAGAACTCTCAATAGCTTTCCCTCCCTCGTTTTAGAATCCGTTCAGGTTATACGCATACCATGATTATGCTGGTGGAATAGGAGACGGAAAGATAGAATTTTAAAGAAAATGTACTCTTATTTGCGAGGAGGAAAAGTGGAAAAACCTTTTAAGAATAAAAACACACTCATTACACTCGACTGTGATTCAAACCCCGATCTCTCTATCGTTGTCAATCTATTCAAACACGATAATGATGCGTCAAACCATTCTATCATCAATGTGTGTAGCTCCCAATAAAATTAATGGGAATGGTGAATACCTAAAAAATCATGATTTCCTCAAATTACTCCAACGTAGTCAAATAAGTGAGACATAAGTTAAAAATTCGTCGACACGTGGTACATTCCTGCGAAAAAGGTATGTATTGGTCTCCTCTTATTGATTTAACTTTGGTTAGAAAAAATGCATACATACAAAAAATAAAAGCTTATTTTGTTGATATATATTCACATTAAATATATGATTTTCTTTGAACATTTTAATATTCATTAATCGTTAATATGTGTCCAAAGTTATTGTTCTGGCCTGTCCCAATAAGCATTTTTTCGTTATAATATCAGATTTACCTAATAAATATAGACAATTTAAAAAAATAGCCAAGTGGCATATTTTCACATTTACTTTTGTATGGACAGAATACTTTTTTTTATCGACTGACATGAATAATTTAATTCTAAACAGCTCTATCTAAAGTAATAATCAATGTCCTGGCCTCGTGAGTTTTATTTGCTGCTACTGCTACTGTGGTAGATTGCAGCACATGTCAACAATTGGGTCAGCTGTTGAAGTCTGTGTTTCTGAGAATGATACATGTGTGCATGCTAGTGTAATCATACCAAACATTTCACAATATATAATTTGAATTTAAATATTTAGAAGGTATGATTTCTAAACTGTCACTCTCCTGGTCCCTACAGATTAGCAAAAGTAATTTTTTTTTTTTAAGTTTCTGGTAATATTATTGGTATGAAAATCTTAAGCTTTATATATTTGGAGGGAAACTTATATATATTCCATGTAAAAACGTAGTTAATTACCGTCCTGGTCATTGTCCTGTCTATTGTTTTTAAATCTGATATGACAACAGAGCTACATTTCTTCTTGAGGCAAAATAAATGAAACTATCAATGTCTTACCCTTCGGACAGAGTGCGTAGGCTAAAGTTTACTATACGTTGCAAGAACAAGAAGAAACTAAAGTCTCAAGACCACTGGGGAAAGTGTTGGTACTCCTGGAAAGGCGACAATGTAAGACCTGAACTTACCATAATCAAGTGCCACAATAACAACTAAAAAAGTACTCACCAACAATGGATTGCGAAGGGGGCTCGAGAAAAGGGCAGTGTTTTTGCAATTTTTATGGCAAAACATTTTTTTGGGGGCCAAAATAAATAAAATATGTATCCAGAAGAAACAAAGAATTTAATTTTTTTTTTCCATGGTGATATCAACAGTTGTTGAATATCCATCATGATCATAGCGGCATTATATGGCAAACTTTTTAAAGGAAGATAAAAAGCTGTCATTAAATTATAGGACACCCCTGAGAGATATTCAGAAACTGTTGATATCACAGTGTGAAGAAAATTAAACTTTATGTTTTTACAGGATCAACGTTTGATTTATTTTGACCAGAAAAATGTTTTGCCATAAAAACTGCAAAAACACTGCCCTTTTCTCGCGTCCCCTCCCTCCCCACCTTAATCTAATGAAATGTAACAAATAGGCCTATTTTTTTAAAAGTGATGATTGAATATGGATTATGGCTGCTCAGCTGCATTACAGCTGCTTCTTTAGTTAAATAAAATATCTCATAATTGTCTCGGCCATGCCTGGGATTAGACCCGTGAGCCCTATTTTATCAGTAAGACGCACGCTACAACTGAATCAAGACCCAGAACAACAAACAAATAGTCGAACTATTTAAACTAATCACACGGATGTGAAACAGCTATATCCTTATTTACATTTTGATGAAACTATTCCCAACCTCTCCTTTCTTGTAAATGTATCCAGAGGGTTTCCCCCATTTAACAAGACGTGTCGACATGGTTTTGACACTCTGTTCCTAATTAACCACGTCGTATGAAAGGTTAGGGGGTGAGAAAGAGAGAGAGGGGGGAAAGCAGGAAGAGCAGAATGTAATCAGAGCAGGGATGCCAACTGTTTTTGAGTAATGATTCTTAGTGAGCCGGATGGCAAGAGGGTTGTTTTACGAGGTCGTCCGTCACACCGAGGCGTCATGCGTTGAAACCCGAGCGCGTTGTCAAGAGCTCAGCGATAAAGAACGGTGGGTCGTGGCTGCACTTTGGCCTCTGCGATGACAAGCAGACTTTTGACTTTAAAAGGGATATCGGATCTAATTTATGACCAAATATAGTCATTTTCAGAGGAAGCCCGTTTTAAAGTTCCTGTACTTAATGTCTTCCTGCCCATCTGGAATGAGAAAGGTAGAATACAAATGGAGTTTGTTTATAGGAAGAGTGGTAAATGGTTTAAAGGCCCAACTCCCCGTTCATGTCATACCAGACAAGGCTGGCCTTTTTAGCCTGTGACCGCTTGCAAGAAAATAATGGCGATACTTGTTTGAAGATATTTATCTCTGGCATTGATATTTTTTTCAAGTAAAGATCACAAAGTGTAAATTGACTGTGATTGTTATCACGTACCTAAAATATTAAATAAAAACTAGATACCTTCGTACTTATTTTTTTAACTTCTTATAAAAATTGCGTAAGTTGGGCTTTAAATTTCATGCAAGTTTTAGACTTTTTGGACTATAAAATTAAAATTGGGTTAACCGTTTTATGAAAAGAGACTAGAATATATTTCTTGCACTTTCTTTTATTTAAATGACTTAATTAACGGAATAACTAAAAAAAACAACTTGTTTACAATGTTATCTCGTCTCGAAATAAAGTTGTAATACGTTTGTTGATTTAACAAATTGAAAAAGAAAAGCCGATAGGAAATATTCCGTTTAATTGAGTCACCGGGTAATTGGGTCAGTCGTTTATTTGGGACAAAGTTTGAATAACAATGTTTGGGACAGTGAAGGTCGCGATCTAACAACCAACTGTGTGTGAATATCACGCACGCTCAGCAGTCGTCACATAGGGAACATGTGGCAGCAGCCGAGTCAGTGGTGCTGAATGGTGGTTGTGTTGCCTTTGCTCTATGTCGTGGTAATCAGATTGACGATCTTCTTCAAT
This sequence comes from Timema californicum, assembly GCA_902141385.1. Classification (NCBI taxonomy): domain Eukaryota; kingdom Metazoa; phylum Arthropoda; class Insecta; order Phasmatodea; family Timematidae; genus Timema; species Timema californicum. Next base: position 230,036 of record CABFOW010000096.1, on the reverse strand, counting down.
GCCAAGATGAAAGTTAAGATTATGAAGAAACCATTATTGAACAAATATTGGCAAAACACGCAGGAACCAGAAGACTAAGAAGATGTTGTTTGGTATACCTTACAGTGCAAGTTACCAAAATGCCCGGAAATATATCGCTGAATTAATATGCTATTTTATGCAGAATGGTAATAAAGACAGTCCTTTCTTTATCAGCATTAGATACCTGTTCTGAAATTGTTCAGTTGCAGTCCATAAATAGAATGTCAGGGTACACTTGTTATATATTTTTCAAAATAAGAACCTTTACTAGTGTGGAACCTTAGCTTGGCACAATCATTATTTCGACTCCATCTTCATTTTATATAAGAACATGTTTGTTTGTTTTTAGCTTTAGTTATTTTTAAATAAATGTTTGTACCAATATAACTTACACACAGTGTGCTTTCTTTAAATATCACCGTCTTTTTATATAATTCATAACATTTTTTCTCTGTTAGGATGTGTTTCTCAGCTAAATAGTTAAAATGTTGCTTGATCGGGACAGAGTGATCTTGTCCCGATGTGGCCCAACACTAATCCACTGTACTCGCAAACCATTTCTTCATTTCTTTTAATGGCATGAAAATAACTTTAAATGTATGTAAATACGAAATGTTGTTTTGTGTAGACAAATTGGTAAAAAAGGATGTCGATAAAATATCTAGTGAAATATGTGTATTATTTTTCTCCAATTAGAGTGTGCGTGCACAAACCAATACTCATAATATATTGTCAATATATTTGATATAATATTAAAAATAAATTACCTTGCTTTAATAACCGCCAACGTGAATTATTAAATCATTGATTTTTGCTATATTACTTTTAATCTACAGATAATAATTTGTGATTTCTAATATGTAGGAATACACATGCATTTTATAATTGAGATAAAATTTGGTACTTGAAAATTAGGAATACAAATTTAAGCTATAGAAATTTTTTATCAATTTCATATTTTCAATTAATATTTTATTAAATGATTGTTTGCTTGAATTATCTTTGGTCCAAGTCTTATATTTTATTCTATTAGCAGATAGAATCTGATATTATTTAATTATGTTCCAAAAGTATATTAGAAACAATTTTGCATATTTTGAACGACAAATTTGGCTGTATTGCTACTACATTGCTTTAATTGTAAAAAGCCCTCTCAATGTCCCTTACCCTAGGTAGGCGTCTTATGAATGGAGACAAGGCTCAGAAAGGGCATGATTATACCCTTCTAATTATTCTTATATCTAACTATTGTGTGGTGTGATGAAGATATTTTCTTTAAATTTATCACAGAAACATAATAGCTAAGCAATCAATACTAAAAATAAAACGGGCAGAGTAATATTTTTCAAAATCATTTTATTACAAAAAATTTAAACATAAAATAACAAGAATAGGGAATTAACAAAGATAACTTTAACATAATTATCAATAAAATCAACAACAGGTGAACAATAACATAATCTTATGATATGCAATATTAATGATTTTATTCTTGTGTGATGAAATGAAGACGTTTATTAAAACAAAATACGTGACAATGGATTTGTAATTTTCGTTTCATCTCTCATGAAACATGAAGTGCGCGCACATTTTTAGAAGGTTTATTTCCCCCCATTAATCGTCCTAAGTCCCACTTGAAAGAGCAAACCCTAGAATCAGAAAAGAACGCCAGAAAGTTGGATCAAATAAAACCATCAAGAAAGTTTACTCCTGTTCTCCTTTGATTTTCGACCAATTGAATTACATTCTCATTTCAAAGAACAACATTCCGTCAAGGTTGTATTGGTCTTGAAATGATCCATTTGAGCTGCGTTGCTAAAATTCATGACTCTTTCCGGTTGTTATTAGAGTACAATGTTAGTGACGTAGTTGAAAACTGGTAATCAAAAGTATGTCGAATTAAAGCCAAGGACATTTGATTTGTAGAGTTGATAAAAAAAAGAGTTTGATGTTTAAAGATTTCTGTTCTGATGGAATAAACATGGTATGAAGAAGTTCAGTCGTAAAACATAATGATGCCTTAACACCGCCTTTTGTTGTGATGATTTCTAGGTATAGGAGCGTGATACGTATATCGTAGATGTGTTTGTGTACATGGATAGGGTGAGACCTAGGTGCCATCCTCCACTATGGTGACTGCTGTGTTTAGGAGCATGATGGATGAGTGTGTAAACATGAACATAACAGGATGAGGCCTTAATGCCATCCTCCACTATGGTGACTGCTGTGTTTAGGAGCATGATAGATGTGTTTGTAAACAGGAACATGGACAGGGTATGGTTTGGGAATGGGTACAGGAATATGTTTCTCAACGTACACATGGTAGGGTTTCTCGACGGGCACAGGCACGGGTTTGTCTACATGGACGGGGTAAAGCTTCTCAACGGGAACCTGAACATGTTTGATGTAAGGGACCTCGACCCTCTGAGGGACCCTCACGTGGACAGGGTAGGGCTGGGGCACTGGGACGGGGACGGGATGTGGTACAGGAACCGGCACGTGGTGAGGCACAGGGACGCGCACCGTTTTCACGATGGGGATGCTCTGGTGGTGCACCACCTCCACAGAATGCTGCGCGTTAAAGTCGTGGCCGCCGTAGTCTCCACCGCCACCCCCGGCGTCCTCGCCGTAGACGCCTCGTTTGGTGAGGTGATGCTCAGGAACAAGGACGTAGTAGGCGGAAACACTGGGCTCTTGCAGCTGCGCCTGGGCCAAGGCGAATATTGGGAGGAGAGCTGCCATGATCTGAGGAACAGAATTACGTTCATTATTAATAGCATTACTAAAATTATGTGAACGTGAACAACCTGAACCGTCTGTTTATATCAGTACACTACTTATCAACTAACTTAACTCTAGAAAAGACACACCACCCAACCCCTCACCATTTAGTTCATCTCTTAAATCAAAAGTTACAAATTTAGCAATGGTAATTTTTCCCAGTTTTTACGGGACACTTAATTCGCTATATAAACACGCTACCAACTATGTTAAGGTGTCGAAAATTTAAAATTGGTAATATCGCAGTGGATAATTTTGTTAAAAGACTGTTGAGCTCAAAGATTTACGCCCAGTTGGGTAAAATGATTCGATTTTAATTCCAACCAATATTTGTCAAATAACTTAAAAATCCTGGTACTAGTAGTACACTATATTTTAGTGCTATTAGACCAGCTTAACTTCTCACGCTCTTTTGGTTCAAAAAAAAAATCCATTCTCAAAAATTCTACAAATATATATTGAAAAAAGGGTACCTGGAAACGGGAATCGAACTTGAAAACTTTGTCTTAGTGTGTCAGTGGGTAATCTATGTTGTTCCCATACGCAAGGTCACACATTACTTATACTTTTAAGGATGGATCATAGATAGATAATTTGATATGGGTTTGTTTTTTACACAATGAATAGCCTTTACGTTTTGCTATATTAGGTTAGATAGTTTAAGTCATTGACAGCCATTGCTAAAATCCAATTCATATAAAAACTTTTTTTTTGCAAAATTTATAACATTTTAAGATGTATATATATAGTGTTATTTTAGAGCTATTGACAATAACTATCAAATGGGACAAATGAAGATCTCATGAGTTGACGTCAGAGTACGTGAAAGTAGATCTAGTAACTTTTGTTCTCAGATAATATTCTTCTTACTAAAGACACGCGAATAAAAACAACTCTCTTCGTCTTTTATAATGAGCTATTTTACGCACGTATGGACGCTGGGTATTTGAGCCTCTTAACTCTTGACACGCAATGGAAGCTACAAATATTCTTCGCTAAACGATTTCTGCGCGTGATTTAACCGTCATTAATGCTCCTCCGAAAGCGATATAATTGCCGCTGGTCACGAATCACCACGTGACAGATAATTATCCACTTTGCTTCTAGCCCTTGACGTTGAGTTTGATGTATTATTTAAGAAGCAACACCGGTCATCTCAAGTGATTTTTTTAAAAAGCGTTAACAGTATTTATATAGGTTCCCTTTCATGGTTGAATTGAAAATATTTACACAACCGTCAGAAACGCTTTTAAAAGGTAATAACGTCTACTGATGATGTATTTACTCTAAGTGAACGAATAATAGAATTTAATTCAGGTTTTTAAAAAACATTTGAGAGGGTAAGAATATATACTATTCGAAATAGAATAGAGAAACCTTAAATACATACCCACCAGTAATTCATATATGGTTAACCTATATACTTTCTGGATATTTTGTGGTTATTTTATAAATGTCTTAGTATTCAAAATTAATTTCCTAATAACAATATCTATAATCTAAAGTTTTAGGGATATGATTATTTATACTGATTAGCTTTGGTAAACTGGAGTGCCGATGACTGGGAGATAAGAGTTCGAATCTCATTTGGGTTATTGAGGGTGGTTTTCCCTAAACGATGTTCCACTCTACCTTCACGCAAATGTGGGTACGCTTTCCCTAAATTCAACCTTTCTCATCCCTAGCCCATTAGTATAATGTGTATGTTTGTATAGAACGAACGGGTAGCTAGACGCGTGGTTAAAATAAATTATAATTAATAAAAAAAACATTGCTTGAAAAAAAATATGTTTAATGTGTCTAAACAAGTTTATCGATTTATTGGACATCCCTGTTTCGTTTTTAGGGAACGCCCCATCACGTCTGGCCAAAGCACTTTCATTTGCCAGCCCAACATATTTTATATCTCACCCCCCTTTGCGCCAACCCTTTCTTTACCTCTCTTGTCGAATCAAAGGGTCCCGAGCTTTCACGAACTAATTATAGTGCGTAGTTGTCATTAACGAAGCACAGAAGGGGGGGGGTTGTTCTTAATGTCGTTAGATCAACTTTGATGTCCCTTTCCTTTTTAATTAGTTTGTAATTATTTGCTCCAGCAGATTTTTCAGTGGGAATGGGGGTCGTTGTAGGTTGGAACGGTATAGTGTATGTCTGTACCTGTCATAAAAAAGAAAATAATCGATCAGTTGAAAAAATGTATTATTATTATTATAAAATTCCTATAATGTCGATATTAATTATCTGGTGAAATAAAATAGGTATTACATGGAATAAATAAGTCAACACATGATAAATTAACGCAAAGCGATTCCGTATTTAATTTTAGGACGTGTAGAATTTAAAGTATTTTATGTAATATTATGACCTCTTAAATAATATCTAGGCTCAAATATAGATTTTAATGTCACTTTTTGGCTACAAAGAATATTTTGGTTAAATTTGAATAATCTTGGATGTATTATATATTTTGATTACAGATAACCCATAATTAATAAATCAAATTTATAATGTAGGCCTAACAATAATACATAGTCCCGTCAAAATGTTTAAATGATTTCTTGTAAATCGTTAAAAAAGGAATATACGATTAATTTAAAATTATTAATGTTTGTCCAATTTCCCTATTGATGTGTTGTTAAGTTTTGTTTTTTTTTGTTTCAAGATTGTGTTTACCCCGTAATATTGCCTTACACTATTCTAATATGGTATAGCTTACAAGCTAGGACCATAGTGTAATCCGTCAAGGTAAGGGTGAACGGAGTGTAGAATCTGTCAACATGTGTTAGTATTTTGTTCTCAAATTTATTTTATTTTTATATTTTATTTAAAATTATTTTAATAAAAGGTTATTATTATTATTAACTCTTAATTGATAGGATAGGGTTCGATTCCTATAGAGGGGGTTTGTAGGTAGGTACCAAGTTTAGTTCTTGTAATTTCATTTTTTTTAAATTAATGATCGATTTGGTATTTTCCCTTTCACAGTTTTGAATTAATGTCCTGATGGTTGGCAGTTGTGTTTGTCCTAGAGTTAAGCTAATTTTTTTTCAAAAATTTCATGTTAGACACCGTAATGGTGACAAAGTGAACTTAGTGTTTCCTTGTGAAATAAAGTCCACCTCCTGTTCTCGTAGAGACTTTTGAGTGGTACGTACCGTGCACTTCATGTTCACTGGCTTGTTGGTCGAGATGTCGTGGGTTGAGTTCTAGGCGGAGTGGTTGGAGAGCCTGTTGAGCACTGAATGAACTACCATGGACGACACCGCCTCTTATTATACTGTTCAGGTATTGACGGTACTTTCACCGGCAGTCTCAACGGGCGACAGTCACACTTCCAACCTTTCCTTCCCTTCCTTTCCAAGGTTCCTTCCAGAAAGTGTCAGTGACCATCCTGTCGGCCTCGGACTTGATCTGGATAGTGGAAGCGTTGACCTTAAAGTGGGTTGGAAGGGGACGTGATCCAAGACCTGTATTTTTGAATTTATTTCAAAAAACAAAATTTGGGACAAAAAATATAGTGTTAGTGCTGGTGTGTTTTATTTTATTTTCTAGTAAAATAAACAGGTTTAATATAGGTCATGAATTGGCATTTGATGATAATAATGAAAAGTAATTAGTAAAATACAGGATGCCCTTGTAAAATATTTAAGTCTTGTTGACTGACCAGATGTAGTAAATCCAACTAAACACTTCTACTGAAGCAATATTTAATTTATCGTGTCAAAAATTAATATAAAAACTTCAAAAAATATTGGCATTAACTCGTATTTCCTTCTATTACACCATAAGATGATAGAATTCGAATGAAATCTCGTTGAGGTGTAAATTATTAATTTTATTAATGGTTCTATTGGGAGTTCATAATTACTGCAAAGCGACAGGCAATGGCCCACACAGGATGTCCTAAGACGATAATCAAATACAAGTAAGTGAAAAACTACCACATGGACAAGGGAATTTAACCCAGGACTTTTAAGAATTGTCCGTAGAAACAAAGGCCCTTGACTTAGTTCCTGTATCCAACTTGTCATTTTTTTACTTGAATTATTGTAAGAGTATTTAACGTGTACTTTTTAAAACAAATTGATTACATAAGTACTATAATTTAATCATTTTCATAGGAGAAAGGAACATATTTTATAAATGATACCTTTTTGGTCCGAAACGGGAATCAAACCCATTAGACTTAACTCAATAGTTACTGGTATGCCTGGTGGGATATCAGGTGAGTGAGTCAGAGCTCACTTGTTAACATGGTTCGGATTCTAACTTAATATCAACCTAGATGAGCACGCCAGTAAAACTCATTAGCGCTGATCCCATCCTGCCGGTCACTTGAATGAGCGCATCTACATCTGCACAAACCTCATAATACACCCACGGAATGCACACAGCCATGGGTTTGATTCTGACCCTGGTGACTCGTGTTCAACTTCGAGTGAGGACACTTTGGGTGGTTTCTAGTTCCTTACAGGACCTGTTTGGTCTACAGTGTCATTCTCGTGTTGGACTAGACTGGCGATGACAGGGAGACAGGGGGCTTGAATCCCGGCTGGGTGTACTGAGGGTGGTCTTTCCAAAAATATTTTCAACTCTACCTTCACGCAAGTGCAAGTACACATCCTCTGAATTTAACCTTCCTCCTTCCTAGCATTAGCGTACATATGCGTATAACCCGAACATGTAGAAAGATGTGGTGTTAAAAAATCCCCTACAGAAGCTAAAAGAGGAGGCAGAGGACAGGGTGCATTGGTGGTCCAAGTTAACTGACAAAGGGAATGGACCTGTCATAAGACATAACACATAATAATAATAATAATAATAATAATAAAAGTGTAATTTGGTTTTCTTAATAAAAATATATATATCTTAACCTGTCATCTTTCCATATATGGTTTATGTCACTTTTTTATCCATCTGTGGTCTAGTGGGCAGAGTTCCTGAATACAGATCCATAGTTCCCGGGTTCGATCCCCAAAGCTTTAAAAAATCTGTGGAGCATTGGGTTTGGAACAGGGTCAAACTCACTCAAACTCGTGAGGACAGATGAGAAACAACTTGAATAAAGAAGTAGCAGCTCCAATTTTGAAAACTGAGATTAGTGGCCAAAGGGCTCATTGTGCTGACCTCATGACACCTTCTATCCACAGATGTTGGCACCATCATCTAAAGGTGGTGGCAGCTTGGTCAGTATAGTTCGCTTGCGGGTTTACACCATGGAGGTGTTTTAGTCAAAGAGTTGTGGAATAATTCATAAAAGAAAATCATAAAACGGGATTTTAATAAAATGGCTTCACCACTTCCCTTTTATTTACAAAATTATACAGGGTTTATCAAGACAAAAAAAAACCGTCTTTGTATTCTATTACTGAAATCAAGCAGCATTTTGTGACTGGGACTGTACAATAGTATCAATCTGTTTCTCGCTTAAAGCAACAATCAGTCTCAAGCAAATCTGTTTTTGGAAATTAATGAGTTTCCCTTTGGGTACACCTAATCATGATTAATGTTGTTCATTAGCTCTTGCGGGAATCAAATCGTGTTAGACATGAAGTAATTCGATTGTAAACAAATAGACCTCCAAAATAGTTAAGTGGTGGTATCCGATTAGGCCTTTAAAATGGCCTAGATCGATTCCACAAAGTACTTAGAAATTTTAAATTGACTTTTTTTGTGTGTGTGCCAGATCTGACCACCCGTTTGGGCTATCCTTGGTATATTAGACTAACGAATATACTTAACTATTATAATGTATCACATGTAGAATAATTATTTATTATTACATTAAGGAAAAACGCATTGCACAAATACAGGGTTTCCCGATTTAAACCTCATTTGTTCAAACTAAGTTTTTTTATAAATAAACCACCACCTGGTTTTTTGATGAAGTGTAATTTCAATGACTGATAGAATTTTACATATGCGTGTTACTTTAAAATTAGCCTGATTAAATCATTCAATAATCTATTTAAATTAACCTAATGAGTAATGAACAATTCCCTGGGAAATCCCCTTCAAAAGGAAATACCCCATTCCAAGGGAAATCCTCTTCCAAAAATATTTCCAACAAGACAAATAGTGTAAATAATTATTTAATCTGGTTATGTATAAATTAAACACAAATCTGTAGGCGCATGATGATAGTTCTTTTTAAACTAAACCTACAGTTTTTAGTTAAATTAGTTGTAGCATAGTAGAGTGTTATACAATGCCACTAATTATTTTGTTCTTTGTTTACTATCATTGTAATATAAAAGTGACCTTTCTGTATAAAATATTTACATTGTAGTTCTAAAAATAATACAATGTTTTGTGATTCGGCTTTTAATTTGCCAGTAAATTGTAATTTATAGCAAGATGCATATACTTTTATCAAAAGTATAACTTATTATTCAACCTTCACTATGAGTTGAGAATGGTAAATCTGAGTTTAGATAATAAAAATATACTAAATTTTAGACTGATTTTAATCAAATATTTGAAATTAAACTTTGTTTGTACAAATAATAACGGATTTTTCGTTTGTTTATTTTAGCAAAAACCCTTTTTTCCAATACTGCACACACATGTATATAGTTTTTAATTGATTAACTTAATATAACTATACGAAATGACTATCAACTGATGTGTTACAAAGGAGGGGAGGGGTCGCATCTAAAAGTCTTATTTGCATCATTTTTCTAGCTAAAATAAAAAAAGGGGGAATAAACAAACCTGCTGCATTGAAACAACAAACTACAGTGGTTAACTGTCCGCGTTCAACCCCGAATTGTCTTTTTCCTCGAGTACTCAAAATCTTCGGTAATAGTTTGGATACCTGTTTCATCCTTATTGTAAATATAATTAGGTCCATGGTTGTTGTTTTTTCACTTGTTCTCAAAAAATTACGAATAAACGCTCCACTTGAGGCCTTTCGCGGGTAACGAAAGTGGGTTTCGGAGACCTACGGATGGCAATTCTTAAATTTTGACTGCCAGTCCTTTCTAGCCCTTCCATTTTTGAACGGGTATTTTATTTGTTTAGCTTCTGCGTATTCAAAAACTAATATAAAAAATCTACTCTAGTTACTCTATAAAAAATTGTGTACATAAATTTAAGATTATCTTTCAACCCATTCTTCTGTTGAAGTGTGAAGCCTGTTTGAAATCGACCTAGGTGTTTTTTCACTCAATCCCTTCTTCAAGTGGCGATATAAGGTTGAAAACGGAATTCCATACTTTTTTGCTACAGATGATAAGCTTTGTGTATTTATGTCCTCTAACACGTTTCTCATTGAATCTTCGGACCAACTAGTCTGTTCTGTTTTTCTTTTGAATTTGTAAACCATCTAAAAAGTATATATAACAATGATTTAAATAGTATATAAGAACACTGTGTATTTAAATATAGATAATGGGGGCGTATTTAGTTTATCAAAACATATAGCGGCACTAAATAGTAGCCTAATATCCTATTCAAGTTATAGTACTTTAAACTTAAAAAATAACAGAATTTATAATAAACTCAGAATAACCGGGGATTGTGGATAGACTATTCAATTTGCCCTATCCACTTTGCCTCTTTTTAAAAAAAATTACTATCAATATGTAGTAAAAGGATTTTTCTTAAACCAAGTTTATTAGTCTAATCTATTAGGAAAAGTTTTATATCAGATGAGCAAAGATATAAAAAAAACCTATTCTTAAAACCAAATGGTATAAATACGACTACCATACCTTCAGAAATATTTAAGGAAACACACAAAATATCTCACAGCAAGTCTTTATGAAAACATCCATTTCAATGGATCAAACAAAACTATTTTCCAGATCATTAGTAACTCCTCGCTCTTATCCGAAAGCCCCAGAGCTTTGCCTTTCTTCAATTTCAAGAAATAACCATTAATCGCTTTGCCCGTACCTCCCCTAAGGGAAAAACGACAACCCGGAAATGGAAATATAATCTAATCAACAATTTATTTAACTAGCGCCAGTGTTCCTTCATATGTTTTTCAATCAAGCTAGTAACGTAAATTTAGATTAAACAAATTTACCTAAAGCCTACAATAGTACCTGAGCCCGTCTACCTTCATTGTAAATTTGTACTAACGTAAATTCACCTCCGTCATCTACTATTTATAAACTCACGTCTGTCGATAAGGCCAGTAAAGAGCATGAGTCCGATAACAGGATTGATTATTAATATACGAAGAGGGAAAACCACATCACAATCTCATTTTGTAAATTATCTATATGAGCTGAGATATGTTCCGCTTCAGTAAATAATATACACTATTACAGAACAGACATATTCACCTACCATAATAACAAGGATTTAACAATTTAATTTAATTTATACTAATCTAGTCAGACATTATTTACTCCTATCGTGACAACGTACTCGTCCATGGTGTTAATTTACTATCCGTCACATAAACATAATTGCCATTATCTTCGCAATTAGTGGCGCTTGTGTACAGTTATTAGTACGGAAGTCCTTTAACATTTGTTGTGGTATTGTTCTCGAGGCATCTATTAATGTTACTACTGTCAAATAAAATCAAAATATTTTATAATTAGTCCATGGGACAGTCCATGAAATAACGTATCATGTTTATAAGTTTGTCCAACGATTTATTTGTAGATATAGATATGATGGGTCCCAACTACATCTAGGAAGTAAGGATTGAGAGAGAGAGAGAGAGAAATAAAGAGTTTCATACACTTGTTATGAAACATATTACAATTTTATCAATTAAATTAATTTATTTTGTTTACATCAGAAGTAAACACATTAAAATATTTCCAGTAGGCGAAGTTTTTTAGTTCCTTTTACATCAGGTTTATTAACTACTTACTTTAAGAGATATGATGGTGAGGTTAATTTTATAAATAGTGCACCCGCGTTAGCGTAGAAATAGGATGAAAAATTTACAGTGATAAATCACATGTTGAAATAATCTTTAGGTACTTGGAATAGATTCGAACCTCAACCTCACCAATATATCATAAATCCAAACTATTGCAATGTTTATTATTATTATTATTATTATTATTATTTAGCACCACGGCTTACTACCCGTTCGGGTTATACGCTTTAAGTACTAATTACTTTAATGGATTAGGAATTAGGAAGGTTGAATTAGAGGAAGAGATCCCGCATTTGGTTGGAGGGAGAGTGGAGAACCATTTAGGAAAAACCACTCCCAGTTCACCCGACCAAGATTCGAACCTCGATATCCCCGTCCTCAGCGGTCGAGCTCAACACGATTAGCGCGTTAGCCAACTACATTATCGAGGCGGGTTATTGCAATGTTGACCAGGACTTTTTTACTTAGTTTAATGGGTACTACAAGCTCCTATAGTTCTGAACCCTTTTTTAAACACCACATGTTATATCGTGCACTTTCCCCCTCATCATATGTTATCGATACATTCCTTACAACCTAGCTAGACCTAAAAAAATAACACATATGACTAAACGGCCAATCCTAGCGTCAGGTGTTGTAATATACTAATAACAGTACAAACCTAAATACATATTTTCTATCATTTCAGGTACATGTAACTGTGGTTGAACTATTGTGCCCAATATGTATTATCTCTGATCATTTTGACCCTTAGCAAGGGAACCAGTATATCATTTCCAAATCCAATACTATTGGGTAACTTTCTAATCAGGCTTATATTTGTACAGTTTAATATAGAGCTAGAAAGAAAATACATTTTAATACAATAATTTAATCTTATGTTAATTGCTTTCATTATAACTGTTTTAAGCTTTTTAGTCACTATTAGAATAGAAGACTTATCTATTATTATTACACGCCTCACATAATAACCTCATTATGTTGTTTGTTTCATTCTAGATATTGATAATTAATAAAATCATCAAGTAGCCTACGTTCACTTTGTAACTGTTTAAAAGTCTTGGATGTATGCAGGTTAGTATGTTTTTGTTTCTTAACTGTATATTGTGTACTTATTCTAGATTTTAAATTACCTTTCCTTGTATCATCTCATTATTTTTATTTTTCTAGGGAATGACTGAGCACATAATAATGAAATACAAGAGAATGCAAAGAATTAAAAAAATATATATAAATAACGTACTTAACTAGCAAACTTATATTTTACAATCTATTCGGACCATAACGAATGAATTCTAATCTCCTTTTGTTTCTTTTGTCTTCTTGATAGTATTCAACGGGTTTAGCAAATTATACATATAGGTTGATAATATCCAGGTTTTTAAATCTGCGTTGAAAAGAATATTAAGTCGGAACACAACAATCAAGGTTAGCCCAACTAAATATTATGGTCACATTTTTAATGGTGAGTGAAACTTATAGGAGAGTTTAGTTTTAATTAGCTGCATTAATATCATATCACAAAGGTACGTGTATACACAAAATCCACCATTAACATATTAAACACATACACACACACACAGCCTGTAAAACTGACTAAAAGAAAGTTAAAACCAGTAAAGCTAAGGCAGATAATAACACACATTTGTGGATGAGAAATAATTAATGAATGGACAACAGAATGAGAAGATAGAGGTTCTGTGTGGGTGTTCATCATCATACTACCCAACTGGGCTATCTACATATCGTATATTATAAGGGGATAGTAATGAGGGAAGTAGAATTAAAATGAAATTAGCCTACTTATGCGTGGAAAACTAGTGTAAAACAACTTAAAATAAATATTTAGTACACCCGCAGAGATTATAACCCTGACCTTCCTGTCTTGGACCTTTAAATGGGTAAGAGATTAATAAATATAAAACCCACTTTGTTAGTTGCATGATCTAACACGCTACTCTCGCAGTGGACTAGACTGTCGATGATGGAGAGATCGAGGTTCGAATCTCGGTCGGCTGTAATGAGGGTTGTTTTTCCAAAATCTCACTATCCTTTCATACAAATGTTGATACACTTTCTCCAAATATAACCTTCCTAATTCCTAAAACCAGTAACATAATTAGTAGATAAGCGTATGACCTGAGCGAGTAGTAAGACGCGGTGATAAAAAAATAACAATGACAAAATAAAGATGAAAGCTAAAAGTCATCTCAAACGGAGTCAATTTTCTTCCTTGTGGTGTTCCTTTAGTATAGTACTATAGGACAAAGTTCTTTAAGGAGAGTTGTCATTAATATATTTACCTTAGTTGAATTAAAGATAATATGAACTCAGCTTAATATTTCCTCGTTAATGGAAAGGACAAGTTGTGTTTCTTTATTCCACATATCGATGGCTTTGTCGGTTCTTTAATGGTCCGAGTTAATGAAAAATGTGAAGGGGAGAAGAAGAAAAAGCAATCTGTATTTTGTTTTGTTTTGTGAAAGGTCTGTTAAGGCTCATGGTTACTCTTCATACTCTTATACCCCCGTCCCCTCTGTCAAGGATTTTGACCTTCGTAATATGATACTTAATTTTGTCTTACATTACATTCAACAAATTCATGAACGAATAATTAGAGGTTCACTTGGATTCGCAATTGGTCAGCATTTTACAATACACTTTTAAAAAAAATAACTTTCCAATCTTGAGTTTTTAATGCATCTATTTACAAACTAAAAATTACATAATACTGTAAATGAAACGTTTCATACATCATTAAATCCCTCATTTTGTTATATGCTTTGCATAATAGTCTTATTTTGTTTAAAATTTTATATATTGATAATTAATGAAATTATTAAGTAATTTACGTTCACTTAGTTACAAGTCACAAGTTTTAGCCTACTTTGTAGTATAAAAATATCAACATCTCCGTGAACATAAACCTTTCATTCGTTCAAAAATCGACTTTTCGTTAATGGTCAAAACGAATCCTTGAGCTATAATTATTATTGTGACGACTTAAACAAGATTTTAAAAACATCGTATTTACTTTTTAATCTTATAAAAATCTATTTTTGTAAAGTAAATCTCGGTTATATTGCTTGCCTCAGGAACCGATACTCGTGGGTTCAAACCCAGCCGGTAGGGATGGATTTTTCTTGAGCAATGAAAATCCGTTGAAAAACTTACTTCGGAGGGAGAGGAAGTAAAACCGTCGGTCCCATGTAGATTTGAAAATATTTTTCCTGGCAAAATTGGTAGACCTTTCATTCTCATTAATAGAATTCTCATGTGGTAATATAATCAATCGGGTCAGAAAGTGCACGTTAAATACCTCAAATAAATAAAGAATTTTAATTAAAAAAATTTGCATTTCTTAATTTTGTTTTATTATTAACTTTTGTTAAACTTATTGACAACTCATTACTAAAAAAAAATTGTTTAATATCATTCTGTGATCATTTACGTTGACTGCGGTTATAAACCAAGCTATATATATGAAAGTTAAAATTCTAGGACAATGCTGGAAAACCATTTCGAGAACTCCCTTCCACTATTTCGATAATGCTCGAACGAATACTTTAGTGTAAATTTGAGTAGTAAAATTGACTAATGAAGTCTTTCAATATCGTTATCAATTATCATTATTAATATTATTTGCTATATTTTTTGTTAGCACCGCGTCTTACTACCTGTTCAGGCTATACGCAGATGTACAAGATAATTAATTAGGGATGAATGAGGTTATATTTAGAGGAATCGTACCCGCATTTGCGTGAAGGGAGGGGAAACAGTTTAGGAAAACCAACCTCAGTACACCTGAATGGTATTCGATCCCCGATCTCCCCGTCACCCACAAGCCAGTCTAACATGATACTGACGCCTTTGGTAATTTATGTTAACATATGATAAAACCAATAAATGGGGTGTGCACAATTTATTGGACACTTTATTTAGAAATTCAACTATTCGATCACATTTTCAATGTTCTCAACTGAAAAATAATATTTTTTTATTGTGTCCTGAATTTAATTGTGTGTGGTTTTTGTGGATCCACTCTTTCTACCTGTGGTATAGTCCCTAAAGCCCATGATTAAAACCTATAATTTTGTAAAATATTATTTATGAATATTTTAGCGTAAATTTGCGTACATTACTGTAACTAAATTGAATTAAAATAAACACCGATGTTGATGCTATTTATTTTAATCTGGTCATGTGGTAATTTCAATGTAATAATTTTAGAGTTTGAAATAAAATATTTTTATACTAAAATGATATCATAGGTAAATAGGCTAAGGTCACTTGTTAAATAATGAATGTATTTACGAGTAGCCAAGCTGTTGGCAAACTAATTCATTGCAGTTTAAGTATATTACCTTCCCGCAACGTAGCAATAAGTCAAGATACAGCTTACCATATGATTACATTCTTTTTATAAAACAAGTAACACAAATTATCATATGATTTTTTTTTAAACTCTACACCGTTTAAAAACATGAGTGTGTGTCTTAGAATGGATTTCAATCACACTTACGTTGTTGTTTTTTTAACTCTATACAACCCAGATAATTTGGGGTTTTCCTAAAAATGGCCTGTTTAAATTTATCCTGTTATTATTATTAGCACCACGTCCTACTTTCCGTTCGGGTTGTACGCACTTACGCTAATGTGTGATTGTAGTCTTATTGTGAGATGAAATGGAAGACCTACAGTTTAACGTGGGATCCGAACCACGGTGGAGGCCTGGCATTCCTCACATTCACAAGATGTCTTGTCAGAGGTGAAGGAAGGGTTTGGTAATCAGATAAATCTGTGCCGGGACCGAGGATTGAACCCCGGACCCCCAGCACAGAAGTCCGACACCCTACCCTTAAACCACCAGGTCACCTCTAACGATATTAAACAAAACTATTTTCGTGGGTTCAATCCCAACCGGGGTCAACGGAATTTTCTTGATCGATAGGGTAAAGTAAAGCCGTCAGTCCTTTGTCGATTGGGGCATGTAAAGTAACCCTGAATGGTGTATTAAAATTTCCTTTCCCGGCAAAATTTGTAGGCCCTTTCGTTCTCGCTCATAGAAATTCTCGTGTGCTGATATAGTCAGTAGATTCAGAAAGTGATATAAATATAGTGAATAAAAAAATTAAACAGTAAAATGACTCGTGGAACCATTCTCAAATCTAAGTTAGGAATTACGAAAAGTGTTTTTTATTTTAACGTTGTCAATCAGAGGCAAACAGTAGATTGATAGCGTAATCGTTTTCTATGTGTTAAAACGAAACAAGGCAATTATTATTATTATTATTATCATCTCCGCATCTTACTACCCGTTCGGGTTATACGCACTTACGCTAATGTGTAATGGTAGGGTGATTGTGAGATGAAATGGAGGATCGTGGAATCCGAACCACGGTGGAGGCCTGGCATTCCCCACATTCACAAGTTGTGATTAATTCACGTCTTGTCAGAGGTGAAGAAAGGGTTATCATAATTAGATGAGGTCAATCTGTGATACTAAACTAGGAAGCGCCGTTAAGTTTTTCGTATTGATTTGTCATCATTTTAAGTGGTTTGGTGTAGAAGATGATTTAATTATTTTTCAAACTAATTTATTTTAATCTGTGCGTTATTTCCTACTACCCGCCTGGTAGGCCTATATCCACATATTAACATTAATAGTGTAGAGATGAGTATATTATACATTAGAATAAACTTGTCCTGATTGGATTTAAGGGCGACTGGAAACCGGGAATCCATTTCGAATAAAACGCAAGGTCAGGATTCGAATAGCGAGCGATCTTCCCGTCGTCGGTAATCCAATCTATCACAAGAGAAACGCCTCAGCTTTCCATATACCATTGTTAGGGCAAAGTAATCAATGTAGGGAAATGAAATTTAGTGGATATACATTCATATTAAGTGTACGCGTTTACATATTTATAATAAATCAAAGAAAAATGATTTTAATACAGTTTAAAAATGTTAAAATTTCATAATTGGTAATCGTATATGAGTATTATTTTTACACCCCAATAATCTGATTTTATTTCATTTTGTAATATACAATGTCGTTATTTAAGATTTTTTTTAACCTAGCTCTACTCGTTAATCCTATTAATGCGTCAGAATTGATCATTGCATTAAAATTCCTGTTTTGTCCGCACCGATGGTCAAGACAAAGTAGCAATTAGCAGAACATCATATACCAGATTGAGGCAGTGGGTCAAATAATTCCAACCTATGACACTAAATAAAGCGGACGTTAGCCTCTTAATGTAGTCGGTGTTGCTGGAATAGGCCGAGACATTGCTAATCTCTATTTTTTCCAAGATAGCCCCCAACCCACCACATATGTTTAATTCCTTTCCAAGAATTTTTTTTAGTAATTCTCAGTGTGATACGCCCTTAAAGACGCTGAAGCATCGCTAAGATTAAAAAACGTGTCTTACGACACAACTTATCTGAAGTCAAACGCTTGATTTATTCAGCAGAAAAAACTAGGTTGTTTACTGTAGACTAAGATACATTTGCTTCCATGCACTTTCAAATTAAAAGTTCTAATTGTATGTAATTTACTGTAACAAAAAATAAAAATGAGTACCTTTGAGTTTTACAAAAAAATATACGCCATATTTTACCCTTTTAAGGAGTGGTAGGTGAAGCTTAGGTTAGCCACAAAATGTAAATCAGACAACTTTGTAAGTAATATGGTTCGATTCCATGTACCCTGTATAGTATAATAATATTGCCTGTCTGGGTTATATCACTCGTAGCCCAGTAGTGGAAAGATTAGCCAGTGCTAATAAACTAATGGTACCTCCTTTCCGTAGAGGCTCTTTCCATGTCCCGATGAGTTGAGGTGATGGTGATAGTGAGTTCGAGGGTGTGGAACCTATGGAGACAAACCTAATTAACTAAACCCTGGTGACCGTTATGGTAATTCTCCTTCCGGGAAAAGTACGAAAGGTATCAGCCGGGAATCAAACCCATGATCCCTAGGCTTCTAGCCATGTGTAATTACCACTATACTACGCTGCCAGTTCCCTCTCTAGTAAATTTATTGGTCGTGTGTAGGATCATTTTACTACTCAAATATTACATTTCTAAAACTTTGGTTTGGTGTTTAGTTTTAAGTGTGCTATCTTAGATTAATTTATTTAGTTTGTTTTCCTAAATAATTACTTTTTAACACACAGGTTATACTACTTCAAAACTTAAAAACCTACAATTAGTTTGTAGGGTTTTAGCTTCATGCTTCCTATATATTTAATAATTATTGGATAGCAGGTAAAACCAAATAGTAAATCTCTTTATCATTTCCACCCGGACTAGAACCAAGGCCTCCTAGACATGTATTTGATCACTCTAGTCACTTTAGCTATGAGAATGGCCTGACAGTTCAATACAGATATGACATTCTCTCATATATAGAAAATATTTTAATCGTTTAAATTGTTAACCTCGAGATTATGATGAAAGTTAATGCCTTATGTGTTATGTCCGACTGTCTATCTGTCCTCAGAGTTAAAAGTCGAAATAATGTGATGGATTTTGTTAAAACTTAATATTGAGATCTTATAGGGCACTACCATGTGAAATTTTTTTTCAGTTTTGATCCTTGATCTTATGTTAAGGGTATTTTACTGATGATTGATTTTTATAACTTATACATTTTTTCAAAATTATTGGTTTTAACATTTTTTAATAGAATTAGTATCGTCGAAATTATTTTTAAAATGATAATGAAATACTGAAGAAAACTTATAAAGGGCTGGTTTGTACCGGTAACTGATTTTTGTGAATATTGTCACAAATTTATAATAGACTATACAAACATGTTTGTACGAATATTTTAAATATCAACTAGAATTTTAATGTGCGTGTAACCCGAACGCTGTGATAATAATAATAATAATAATAATAATAATAACAATAATAATAATAGTGATAATAAATATGCTCATTGCCAGCCACATTGGCCGCATGGTTTAAGGCGCTACTCTCACAGTATATAAGTCTGTCAATGACGGGGATCAGGACTCGAATCTCACCCGTGTGTACGTTTTTTTCTCAAAATGTTTTTCCAACTTCCCTCCACTCATATGCAGGTACAATTCCTATAAATATAACCTTCCTCATCCCTGAAAACCACTAGCGTAATTAGTACATAAGTGTGTAGCTCGAATGGGTAGTAAGACGCGGTGCTAAAAAATATAATAATTCCTCATTGATTTATTTTTATGACACTGTCTACATTTGAAGACCAACTAATTTTTTTACATATTTTCATTTCACAGGACGGTTTTTTTTGGTCATTTAGCCTATTACTCATCCATCTTGACGTATTGTGAAAGCTCGCGTCGGAATACCCACTTTTTTTAATTGGTCACTCGCCTGTCGCGGTTACAAAATGTAATCAAATGCAATTGAACCCAAATTGCCAACAATACAATAAAACGTGTGATGTCAAAAATCCTTAAAGAATATTTATGGCACCTGTCAATAAATGGAACGAAATAATAATTAATGTGCAGATAAGAACTCTGAAATTTTAAATATGTGAAAATGTATTATTATAGAATAATTTTGAAAAGCACTGAAAATATAATCTTGCTTTTATTTTATTATTTCAAAGAAAAAAATACGCTACTTATGGGGGTTCTATGTAATAAAACTGGCATCAAACCAATTTTAATATCTCGTCTTTCTTCAATCACTTGCCGTTCATGTCTAGTAGCTTAAAGGGATCTTGATTATAATATAATTAAACAAAACATGATAAAAACTTGACTGAAACTAATTTTAACTTATTATACTAAATTAAAATGAAAACCTTATTACGTTGCGTGTACACCTTATTTTTTAATTATTGTTATATTTAAGAATATTTTTCTTCGTGGAAGCTTAATGAACTAACTCTTCTTTTAATAAAGTGTTGAAGAATTTCTGTAGCTTAGAATGTACCACGATTTTTGTTCTAATTACTTCTATATGCTTTCAAAATGTTAGTATTGCATGTTCAGAAACAATGAGAGTCGTTGAACCCTCCCCCACCTTTCTATCAGGAGACCGTGTAGGTTAAACTAGTTAGACGAGCATCAACGTTGTATAATTAAAATCTATAGTAAGTTAAGCTTTATAAAAATCGTTATATTATATTTTCTAATTATCCTAAAAAGCTTGCGTCATCTTACGTTGATACTTTAATGATGAACGGGATTAAATTTTACTCGATAATGGCTCACCGCCTATCAACAAATTAGACCGATCTAATTTCTACTAAAAGTGTTTCAGACAACAAGAAGGAAGTACATTATTTTAAAAGATGACTGGCCTCGATAAGCATGCATCCACTACAAAAATAATGTAAATATTGTAAGGCAGAAAAAAGATGGAACTAGTTATAAAAGTGGTACCTTTTATTTTTTATTATATTTAAAAGAAAGGTTACGGTCACGGGAAGAAAGTAGGCGTGACCGTGACTTTCATATACAGGGTGATTCAGATATGTGAGATGTTAATTAAGGATTGAAGTTTGAGTGTAAAAATTTATAATAAATATTCCTGTTCATCTTGAGGCTAGGAAAGCTTCTTAACAGAGATACAGTCTCACAAATAATAATAATAATAATAAACGTCTCAAGTCAGATGTTAAAATTTTAAGTCCCCAATTTTTTTTTTTTAATAACGACGTATTTTTAATGGTTTTAACTTTATTAGCTTTAATACATTATTTCTAAAAAATAATTTTTCCCTTTTTTGTAATAACTATTTTTTAATATTATGCGTCTTGATTTTCATTCACATTTTCATAATTTAAAGAAACACAGGATGAGAAATCTGATTTTTAGGAAATCAAGGGGAGGATAGTATAGAAAATCCAAATTTGTAAAAAATTACGTTTCATCGTGCCCAGCCCGAGATTTGAACCTTGACCTGTGGGGATCTGTGTGGAAATCCTGTCAACAGCAATACTGACGCCTTGGGCCGTGTAACCATCGATGTGGTAGTGCATTTGTTAAAAATACTAAATGGTCTCACTATATTTGAACAAAGTGCACTATTTTAATGAGTCACACTCGCAAGAGACTGCAGATTCGATGACCGGGAGGTCGGGGTTTGATCTCGTTCAGGTTTATTGAGGATGGATTTTCCTCAGGCGGTTTTCCACTCTTCCCCCATGCAAATGCGGATACCCTTCCTCTAAATTCAACATTTATAATCCCTAATACATTAGATTAATTAGTACATAGGTGCATAACCCGAATAGGTGATAAGACGTGGTGCTAAGAAAATGTACTATCGCTACTTTAAAATCAAGTTTATGAAACTCGAAGCCAATGGTTGCTTAAAACATCTGATCGGGGAATGTGCCGTAAAAAAACCAACATCAACTAGATAAACCGGAAAAAGACGTTCACTTTTGTGAACAGACTACTGAAACAGGTTTAAGGATTTTAATAAATACTGAAGTGCTATCATAAACATATCGAATTACCTACAGTGTGCAGAAGAAAACCCCTCACAATAATTAACTTTCACTGAAGGTTTCAATATCAAGGTTTTTCCCCGCAATGATTAATAATGCACTTTCTACAAGCTTGAGTTACATGTAGTGCAAAAACTAGACAGGCATTGAGAATGTTTTGAGGACATTAAGAATATATATTATCCATTGCAGGTGTCCTTGGGGTCTAGGACGTATGTCTCGCAATATACCGGCTTGCCGACGCGAGTACAAAGGAACCGATTTTCGTGTTTTGTCACTGTAGCTTTTCAATACATTCTCCACAATTATTCAACTTCATTTCTACTAGACAATCTTCTTCATCCCTATCACCCGCCTCGGTGGCGTAGTTGGCTAATGCGCTTGTCGTGTTGAGCTCGACTGTTGAGGACGGGGAGATCGAGGTTCGAATCTCGGTCGGGTGAACTGGGGGTGGTTTTTACTAAATGGTTTTCCACTCTCCCTCCACGCAAATGCGGGTTCACTTCCTCTAATTAGAGTAATTAGTACTTAAAGCGTATAACCCGAACGTATAGTAAGACGCGGTGCTAAATATTATTATTATTATTATTATTTCATCCCTATCCCTTAGGTAAGGCTTTCGATAACATTAAGTTTGTGCTAAAAGTACTAATTAAGAAAATATCCTTTCTATAAATTCGTCCTACAGTTATCTCAAATATCTCGTATTTTAATAACTCCCTCACAGGTATGCTCCAATACACGTATAGCGTACCTAACTTAATTGCGAGGCTGGATTTTGATTCCAACAGGATACATTTCTGGTAATGTTTCTACTAAATGGTTATCTAGCATAGGGCAGACATCTAAAACATGCACGCTTTATATTTTCCCTTTGTTTAAATAGCTAATTGGTTTTCTGGTACCTAGAACGTATTCAAAAAATTAGTTTTAATCTGTAATAAAATAAGATAGGTTTATATTTAATTCGTAGAATGTTTCAAACTAATTTGACTCTCAGGAAATGTATAACATAAAAATATTGAGTTGTATAAACACAACAAAGTAAGTTAGTTATTTTAAAATAAAACATATTATCAGTTTACAGACATTTTTGTGAACTATTTTTTGCAATTTTTTTTATATATATCCATCACGTGATGTGTATGATTGTATTTGTTTTTTTTAATCGACTTCATATCTATCAAAAAAGGTCAAATTTGTTGTTAGTTAAATTTTTATGGTAGTCTAATCACCATAGAAATAAACCTTTTACTGGCAGTGGAAGAAACGCTATTAAATCTAGTTCTGTGTATCAATGCGTCATGAAATGTGTTTTGCGGCTGTCATTCTAAACAGATGTGGATGATTTTTTATTGACCTGAGATAAATTTGTTGACATGTCTTACATTTTGTTTGCCCTACATTTAATGGTAGATACAATAAAACATTATTCCTATCATACTGATCTGACTTAAATGTTATTTATTTCCTTCGGTCTGTATCCTTATCCCAGAAGGGAGAAAGAAGCACGTAACCAAGACTGGCACTATAGCAAATATGTTTAAGGAAGGATGAGTAGGTTGTGGTACATGAAGATTGCATTTAAAATTGCCCACAAATATCACAATGTTGAACGATAATTACATCAAATCTGATCAAAGGTTAACCTCTTTCGTCTGGGACAAATATAGGTCCACCCAATAAAATTCCCAACTTTCCAATAATAATATCAAAATATGTTGACTTTATTTTGGTTCAATTGATATGCCTAACACATTACTTGACATTATTTAACTCTAAAAGAAGGAGGAAGCGAGAAGAAAGGGTTCCCCGGAACTAAATTGATAAAAGAATTAAAAGTATATAATTAAATAAATACTCAGTATTCGTTGGTTTGATTGTTGTCGCACCTGTGCTGGATAATTGTGAAACCCTAATACAATTAATCACAAACACACCAACCAGACCGTCAGCGGTTGATGTGTCATTTGCCTAATTTCAAAATGTTACTTTTTCAAACTTTTTGAAATTCAAACCTAAAAATCTTAACTCACTGTCCAAAACTCTCTCTACTGAACTAAGACGAACGTGGTTGTAATTTAACCTTTCTCGCCCAGGGTTGGAATCAAACTACCCTTGTGGTCAACTCTGACTCCACACCATTGTTTGCCATCGGGGGGAAAAACAGACTCTACTTTGATGTCCGACGGAAACCGTTTGTAATCGACAACTTCAAGGTCCTCTGAACGACGTCGATGTTTTCACCTTGCTACCGACACTCTGTTGGTCGTCCCTGAAGCAGGATGTACCCGCGCGACCGTGAAATGACCAGAGGGGGGAACACCCCTTGTAGCCCTCACTCCCTGTCGAACCCTGTGTATGTGCGGCTTGGCCCAGGATCAAAGGGAGCGCCACGCCACCACAATGACGGTGGTAATTACCTCCAGCACTGAAGTAATCCGCTTCATCGTCACACGGACAGGCGGATACGCGTCGTCGGACCTACGCTCAACATAGAGCGTTAGAAACTCACCCTTTTATATTTTCTAACACTCCTTCTTTTACACACATACGTTAATAAATATATTCATCAGGAGGAACTGCATCAAAAATTGTTTAAAGAAGGATTGGTAAACTACGTGGAGAAAAATATCCTTAGTTTAACCGTTTGGGAACATTTTCTAAAAGATTTTTTAAATTGAGGGACTTTTAGAAAATATAAATATGTTTGGAAGGCAGGGGGTTGAAAATAATGTAACTTAACTTAACCATTAGTGTTATTTTATAGGTTATGGTAGTATCTATAAAAAAAATTACAGTTTCATATTACACGACTTTACCCGCCTCGGTGGCGTAGTTGGCTAACGCGCTTGTCGTGTTGAGCTCGACTGCTGAGGACGGGGAGATCGAGGTTCGAATCTCGATCGGGTGAACTGGAGGGGGGGGTTCCTAAATGGTTTTCCACTCTCCCTCCACGCAAATACGGGTTCACTTCCTCTAATTCAACCTTCCCAAGTCCTAATCCATTAGAGTAATTAGTACTTAAAGCGTATAACCCGAACGGGTAGTAAGACGCGGTGCTAAATATTATTATTATTATTATTATTACACGACTTTACGTATTATTGTATGAACATTGTTTAAGTAACTACTGTAACTGTTAGAAATCTTTTCCTTACTAGTATCATTTTATCGTTGAAACAAAATGAACCTATGCATGAGTTATATTTAATTTGAAAGTAATTTTATTTTATATTATTTATTTTACCAACATTTAGCCAATTTAGGAAAAATACACTCAGTACATTAAGGTGCTATCTAAACCCAAACCTCAGCGTGACCAGGAGAACCATACAAGACAAGAAATATTTATGCCTTTACTCACGTGCTCAACAATGTGACTTGTAAGCAATGTTAAATATTTGGAAAAATAAATGTAGTGGAAAATGAGTGCCAGATAAATGAATAAGTTGGGTAGAAGGAATTGAAAAGAATAAATAATAAATATTTTAAGAAGCATGGACTAGAAGGCATGATAAGTTTATTATGTAAATAAGAGGGTGGTGTAGGCTGCTAAATTGTATGTATATCTTAAAATAAAATATTGACGAGGTGTCAACTGACTTTTTTTTAGCACTCCGTCTTACTACCTGTTCGGTTTATACGCCTATGTGCTAATTACACTAATAGATTAGGAAGGCTTTATTTATAGAAAATGCAGAGTGGAAAACCATCCTCATTGCACCCGACCGGGATCGAATTCCGATCTCTCTGTCTTCTGCAATCCAACTCAACAAGAGAGTAGCGCGTTAGACCACTCGGCCACCTAATAGGGTCAGGTCATTGTTAAAATTTTCTTTGTAACCATACAATTCGTTTAGACACCTTAAGTAGGTAATGTCTACCTACGACTAAAACACCCACATATTTAGTTAAAGTGAAGATAACTTAATACTAAACAAGACTAACATTTTATAAATAACAGGAAGTCCTATCAAGAGAAAGAATTGTAGTCGTTAAAAAATTGTATCTCAATATTATGATTGATCTTTAGGTTTTATTTGTGTTTAAATCCCAAAACTGTGTATTTTAACATTCTGTCTGTCCCTATGTTTGTCTGTCTGTCTGTATGTATGTGGTCACAGATCTGAAGTATTTTGACGGCTATTGTTCTAATTTTATATAACTATATTTATTTATTTTGACCCTAGCCTTCAAATTAAGAGTAGATTCCTTAGGATTGATTTTTTTTTAATTCAAAATGTTTTTAAAATATCTTTAACGATTTTGTAAATATGATATCTAGGGAGTGTTTCAACTAAAAAATAACATTATATAGACCTATTTGTAGCTTAGGTACAAATTCGTTAACGAGTACTTAAGAGTGATTTTGGAAGATTAGAAATATTTTGAAAATCGTTCTAACGATTTTGTTTAAAATATATACCTAAGGGATGTTTGGCATAGCAAACAAAAATGTATACCGGTTTTCTTAGAGGAAAATTTGTTTAAGGATAGCTTACTGATGGCTGATTTTTAAAAAATAATATTTTAAATAAAGTAATCTAGCATTATTATTATTATTACTACTACTAACACCACGTCTTACTACCCGTTCGGGTTATACGCACTTACGCTAATGTGTATGGTAGGGTGATTGTGAGATGAAATGGAGGACCTACAGTTTAACGTGGAATCCGAACCACGGTGGAGGCCTGGCATTCTCCACATTCACAAAATGTCTTGTTAGAGGTAATCTAGCAATTTGGTTTAAAGAATTGTAACGTGTAAATGGGTATCTCATGAGTTTATTTACACTATTAATTATTCATGGTGAAAAAAATACATATATGTATGTATTTCTTTAAAAAACTATTAGGTTACTGATTGATTTTTGAACATTTTTATTTTGTTATAGCTTTTACGAATATTTTGGATAATGAAAATAATAATAATGTTTGTTGGTTTTCCTTAAATAAATTAATTTAAGTATGGTTTACCCATGACAAATTTTAGAAAAATTGAAATATTTTGAAAATAGTTTTAAAGTTTGAGTTCAGAATGTGTATCTGTGAATAGTTTTTCATGATAATTAAATATTATTTCTATTTTTACAAACATAAATTATTTAAGAGTAGCTCACAAATGGCTTAATTTAGATTTTTCTATTTTTCCAAATTTAATATACTATGCGAGAAAGTTTACGTTTGTGTCGAATTTTTTTTAAGTATATAAAATTATGCCTTATATTATAATGGTGATTTTGTGAAAATATTCAAACACAAATATACCAAATCTATACTATGACAACAACAAAATTACACACAAAAAATCTAATCACTGCCCAATTATCACTAATGAATAGTACCTAAAACATTGCTATGACCATAAATAAAAATAAGATCATTTTAGAAGAATTTATTAAATGTATATAACATTTAATTAGTTCAAAACAGTTCTTAGGCACTAATTTCGTCCTTTTTTTTTTAGAAAAAACTCCTTTAAATAATTAATGATTTAGAATAATATTTGACACTTTAAATAAATAAGAATTTTTGCACGGCAAGAATGAACCTTTTTTTCTTTTATTTCGAAAGTAGAAGCTTCAAATACAATTTCACTACCAACCGCCTCGCTTGCCTGCCAACTTTATTGTTACCTAGTAGTTCAGGCGTGTACGTCAAATGAAAGGTAACTTTTTTTAAACTTCTGATCTCTTCAAGCTGGATCAATCTATTCTTTATGGGTTTTCAATGAAGGATTCGTAGATTTCTTTTACTTTTGTCAGCTTATTTTTAAGGCGAAATAAATGTAACCTCTAGGAAAAAAATCTGTTGATTTAGGGCAACTTAGAGAATAGTTTTGGATTTTAGATGAAAAACAATCACTCTTATATGAAAGCACTTTCTTCATTCCCAGTAGGTGGTTGAATTTATTTTTCCTCACTAGTAAGCTTAGGAGTATTTTTCTCACAACTTCTTATACACGCAATCCATTATTATAGTTGGTTCATGTTAATTTTGACTTTTCTGACAATGCAATATACTTAAAAATTGTTCGGTAACCATCCAACTCACCGTATTTTTCCCCCTACTCTTTTACAGTTAAAGTTAGTTTGGATCATTTATTAATATTGACAAGACCTACACGTGAAATTAACGAGTCTGGAGTTGATTTTAAAAAAACTTTTCAATTGTCAGTCAAGGCCAAAGCTACCGTGAATCAATTGTAAATAAAATATAATTTATTTAGGAATATTATTATTAAAGTTACAGCTCTTCATTTTCATTTCTAAGACCTATATTTATAGAATTTACAAACTTTTGAACAAAGATACTATATTTTCTCCCAATTTTTTTATTATTTTGAACATACAATATTTTATTAGAACATATTTTTACTCTTGCGTTGACATATTTCATTATGATAACTTATACAAACAAATTTGTAAATATTCTTTGTTATAATTTTTTTAGGGAAAATATATGTATCTCTATGAAACACATATTTTTTACTAGCTATATGTTGTATGAATTAACTACACGAGGCTATGTGTTTGGTTTTCTGAACAAAGTTTTATTTAAAAAAACCCATTAATCTTCCACCCCTTACCCCCACCTACTTCCGACGGGAGTCTCGCTGTGTCTCTATAATTTATCAATGAAATAGTATAATATATTCTGACTTTTATAACAAATACAAACTTTTTTATGATGCCATTACCCTATTTTACAACGCATACAGTTATATTATATTTACCATTATAAATAACCTGCACGTGTTGTAGTGGTCAGTGCACCCGGCCAAGAGTCTATGGTCCCTGGTTCGATTTACGGCTGGTATCTTGGGTATTTTTCATGAAAGGGGAATTAACCTGGTGATAACAATAATTTAGTTAGTTGGGTTTAATTTAGGTTTAAGTGCTTCTACTGGTTCCACACTCTCATAAGCGCTATCACCATATCTATTTGGGACATGGAAAGAGCCACCATGGAAAAGATGTACGATTAGTACAATCGGGCGTTTCCTGGGCAGCGGTACATTAGTACTGGATCGCCACTACTGGTCTACGAATAAAGTAGCTCAGACCCGTAATATTATTATTATTACTACTATTCTAAATAAAGCCACATTATTGTACTTGATTTCTTCTTAATAAAATTGAATTATAACTTCTATATGATTGCTGTATTATAAAAGATGAGAACAATTATAGTTAATAGATAGAAATTGGTAGGTTTTAAAATGTTTACAAATCACCTAGATTAAACAATTTAGTCAATTACGGGTCTCTACCATTGTTATAACTACGTAACCCAAGGTTGGGTCAGCCGTTATAGGGACTCGCATTAAATTAGGTTGGACCACTTAGCAAGTTGGACTCTTGAGATGCGCTTAACCGTGGGTGAGTGAAATAACGGATAGTAATTAATTTAATTACTGTATTATGTATCAAGCTGTAAAATAAGGATTCCATAAACCATCATTTAGAGCATAAGTATTGTTAATAATTGCCTTTCTTTTGTCTTCCTTATGATATTCCCACACTTACTTCCTCTACCATAACCGGCATTTCACAACCAAACCACGACAATGATATTGAGATGACTGAACTGGTTAAAATATTGTAAGAAGATTACCAAGCACAGAAATAGACTTAATATGAAATACACATATACCAATGTTGCTCTTAGGTACGGCTTGGTTTATGTACGTTCATTTACTAGTTACCTTCACTTGAAGATCTGGATCTTTACAAGGTATAGAGACATTGAAAGGTTGAACTTTTTATATATATAGGACAACTAATAGCCCGGTCATTATCTTAGAAACCTCTTTGGATGCTGGGGACTATCATCTTAGTAACAGACGTATTACAGTGAGATTTTGCTCTAAAAAGGGAAGTTTTGTGAACAATTTCCCCCAAGATGAGTTCGCACATAAATAATTGGTAAGCCACCCCTCAAACAAATCCTTACACCATGAGAATTTTCATTCCTTTCCAATTTGCCCCGCCAAATCAAATGTAGTAGAAAGTAAACTATAAGGTAAGTTCAAGAACATTGTGAACGTGCTATTTTATTTTGCTTCTTCTTTTTTTCCTTTTTGGAAGTGTTTTTTTTCCACTTCTTGAAACAAACTTGAAACTTGAAAGAGGAACGGTGAGTCAGCTCCGTAGCGTCGAGGAAAGTTGCTTATTACTCCGCAACAATCAGTGCAAATAAAGCGAGTCGAACTGTTTTTCTTCAGAGAAAGAGTGATCCATAGAGCTTATTTTATTTTTTTACTTTAAAAAAAATGCTAGCTACAACTTTTGCTAAGAATTAAGGACATATATTGTTTGTAGATGTCTGATTTGGGTTTCTCCTTTTTTTTTTTAGAATTGATTCTTCTTTTTTTTTTACTAAATACCAGCCTATACTTCTTTTTTTTTACTAAATACCACCCGCCTCGGTGGCGTAGTTGGCTAACGTGCTAGTCGTGTTGAGCTCGACAGCTGAGGACGGAGAGATCGAGGTTCGAATCTCAGTCGGGTGAACTGGGGGTGGTTTTTCCTAAATGGTTTTACACTCTCCATCCACGCAAATGCGGGTGCACTTCCTCTAATTCATCCTTCCCAATTCCATTAGCGTAATTAGTACTTAAAGCGTATAACCCGAACGGGTAGTAAGACGCGATGCTAAATAATAATAATAATACTAAATACCAGCGTATACTTTATTTTAAAACTATTCCATTCGTGCTAACCTATTTAACTACACTAATGGAATATGGAATAGAAACATATAATTTATAGCCAATGCACCTGTATTTGCGTATGTGGAGAGTGGAAAATCATTTAGGGAAAACCACCTTCATTAGACGACCTAGATCTCCCTCCGGCAGTCCAGTCTCTTGCTATAGTAACACCTTAGACAATGCAGCCACTGAAGCAGGTTACATGTATATTAATTACGCTACTGTTTTAAAAATAAGTAAGGAAGAATATTCTCACAAACCAAATTTAAAAACTATCCTTATTTTGTGGAACATCTTTCGTGGTAGTTTAATAGTATTGTATACATAATAAATATGTCGATGTGCATGTTAAGATAAAAGTTTCTTGTAGCAATAAATCTTGACTGTATACTTAAGGCTTTCTTGACACTAAAGATACACGATGTGAATCATTTCAGAACATTACGCTCAATATAACCTCATGCGCATAAATTAGTAACCGCAAAGAGACCAAAATATTAACACGCCAAGCATGTTCTCTCAAATTGTGCACGATTGATGGGAATTTTTAAATATTATATGTTCAGGAATCTTTAAATTAAAGATTATGCGTCGGCCAATCAACATTTTCCACCAAGTTAAAAAAAAAATCAAATTTCATTTTTAAGGAAATAAATACATATTTTTATAGCAGCCCATCTTACTGCCTTTTCAAGCTATAAGCATATGTTCTAATTAAGCTAATGAGCTAGGGTAAGGTCGAATTTAGAGGAAAGGTAATCGCATTTTCGTGGAGAAAGAGAGGGAAAACTCATATTAGTAAAAACCATTCTCAGTGCACCCGAACTAGATTTGAACCCCAATATCTCTTTCAATGGCAATCTAGTATATTGCGAGTGATACCTTAGACCATGCGGCCACCGAATTAGGTCGGAAATAAATATTTCCCGTCAAATAATTAATTGTTTTTGATTACTCACTCAAGGTGTTGACTCAATAAGCATGACGTTATCTTACGAATATGTTTATCAACAATATGTTGTATTAGTGAGCAGTGTGATTGGTACTAGAGTGTAACGGTAGGAAGGTAGATTTCTAAAAACTAAATGTATGTTGCTCTCAGGATCACACAATAGCTTCTTGTTTGTATTTTCAAGTGTGTTTTTTTTAACAACACGTCTCGCTACCCGTTTGGGCTATATGACGTTTTACTAAGTACAATAATGGGTTTAAGATGATAAGTCTGAATTTCAGAGTAAGTCTACCCGCATTTGTGTGGGGGGAGAGATAGAGAATTGAAACACATTTTGGAAAAATCACCCTCAATACGCCCTACTGGAATTTGAACCCCAAGTTACGATTTCTCTGTCATCGGCAGTCTAGTTTATTGTGAGTGTGACGCCATAGACTGTAAGGCCAAAGTAGTTTTAATTAATTAGGATATATATTTTTAAATTACAATATTATATAAAACAGCAATAACTAGAAATATGACCTATTAAATTTAATAAAGTGGTCAAAGTATTAAATTAAACTAAAAACAACAAAAATCGCCAATATTATGTTTTAATATTATTATTATTTATCAGCACTGGTACGATTATACAAATGTGATTGTTGCATATCACAAGACGTGACGTAGAGATATATAAAAGTAACTTTCTAGCTACTTTCCACTCTAGGTACTAGCTCTTTTTTCTAATTTAAAAATTAATTATAAATATAACTTAAAGATAAATTAATATTACATATAAAAATTGAGGAAGAGCTCATTCAATACTTCGATTTATGGTTTCCTCCTGTCTTTCATTTCACCGGCATATGTTCCTAAAATTTAAATTTTAAGTTCTTTGATTCTTACAAGTTTATAACAAATCTTAGTAAATGCAAACATATATTATAGTATATGGTCAAGTTTGGAGAAATGGGTTTTCGGGGGTCTGGAAACTCTATATACGTATATAATCACTTTTAGTAGAGGTACAGGTAGAGTAAATTTTTCCAGTGAACCCTCCTTAGAGGAATTATTTCATGCCCTTGTATATAGTTAGTATATATTATATTTGGTTTTTATTTAAAAGTAGTTTATTTACATACGACTATTTAATACAGTCGATAGACAAATATTAAATCTGTTTTAACGTATTCATATGTCAAGTTATGTGAGCTTGACATATCATATCAAAAGCTGTAAAATAACACTTATAATATATCAAAATGTTATCATTGTTGACCGCAAAAATCAAAATGTTTTTAATTAATAAGCGTTCTTCCTATCAAAATCCCATTATAATTAGTGATTTCACATTGACCTGTATTAAGAGAGACCAAATAGCCTTAGGTTAATTTGTTGGATTAAGTGTAATTTGTAACTGAGGACAAGAACAGAAAACTTTTTGGAACTGATCCATCACTATTTGAAATATTATAAAGTTTGCTTTGATTAGTTAAATTAAACTAGTTTAGTTTAAATCAAACCAAAAAATATTAGCATGGCCTAACCCATGCCTGCGGCCTTTAGGCCTCTTGTGGTCTTTTTATGTGTTTGGTGCGGCCTTTTCACATATTCTGTCAGTGATGTCTCTTCATCGCGGCCTAGGACAATTGGGTGCCGCCAACCGGGCGCTGGCAAGACTGGGTGCCAAGACAACTGGGCGCCAGTGTAAAATCGTAATGATTGTTTTTTTTACGTAAATACTCATTTTTGAAGTAGTTTTAAAAAAATGATGAGGCACCTCAATTTGTTCGTATTTATAAAGTTAGACTACTTGATAATTTAAAATGTTTGGAAAAAGAATAAACACATAAAAAACTTGAAAAATACCTAACCTAACCCAACCTATTTTTCTTTACAATTAAAACACACCTTTTTTTTTAAGGCCATGCTAACTTTATAAATACAAAGAAATTAAGGTTCCTCTGCTATGATTTTTTTAAACAACTCTACAAATTAATATTCACGTAAAAACAATCACTACGTTTTTACACTGGCACCCAGTCTTGCCCGCACCCAGTTGGCCGCACCCGACGCCCAGTTGTCCGGATCCACCTTCTTCGTTTATAAACGATACATTCTCAATTTCAAATTTTAATCCTATAATATAAGATGAAATGTTTTGTTTTCTGTGAATGTGATTGGTTTGTAGAACTCCATTGATGAGTGGTTTTCTGTTTAATCTTATAATCCTTTTACATGCTGATATAATATATGTTTAAGCATGTATGAACAATACATATCTACAGTTAAATACAAAAATTAGATAAGAGCCATCGATAACTAACTCGAGAAAAAGCGAAAAAAAATGTTTTTGTTAAGTAATATATAAGCTCCGATATTAATAGATAATACATTAAAACATTAAAATTTGTGCTCATTAAATAAAAATGGAAAACATAGAATAAAAAAAAGTTTGCTCTGTATGTGTTCCTAAAAATACCCTAACTTATATTTAGGAGAGTACTTATTTATAATCTTGGTAAAATATACTGTACACGAAGTGTGTGGCCTGATGAAGAAACTGTGAAGTTACGAGAGACAATACATGTCCAGAGGTTCCCCACCCCTGCCCTAACATCTTTCGTACACATTTAGAAGTAGGAAAATTCTACCCTGCCAGAATTTAATTCATAAAAGTATCCAAGATGAGTTATCAACACATTAAGGCAACGATTATACGCTTTAGTTCTATAAGTTTTCCAGCTAAGATAACAATATGAAAAGGGTTAATTTTAATTAAATAACCCATCTCGCTTGATGTGTGTAAAAATACAAAATAAACTATTCAATCAGATGATGATCAAACCTCGACCTCTATAGTTAAAATTGGGCACTTTTTAAATAATAATGAAGCTAATGCTAAAATAATGAATTAATAGTATATTTTGTTTTTATTGAATTTTTTTAAATCATACAAATTTAAATTTATAAGATTAACTTCCTACCTAATTCCTCCAGCCCCACAGTTAAAAGGATTCAGGCAAAAAAAATTGAGGGAGGTTCAATTTTGATTTTAAAAATAAACCTTATTTATAGCCACGTGAAACTTGAATATAAGGTGCATTCGTTCTTCCGAATTGAGAGTACTGTGTCTTTATGTCTATTCCAAAACACAAAGAAATTGTTACTCCTAATGAGCTCGCAGGTATTTAAATTCAACTTTGCGAGGACTAAGAAGATTTAATCCACCTTGATATCACACGCCCCGAGTGAAAACAAGGTCGGCCATTAAAACCACTCATTATCAACGCTTTTGACAACAAACAAATTGAAGAAAGTGATAAAAAAAAATATCAACGTCTTGGGAAACCAGTTCACCTCTTCGATAATCAGCGTGGGACATCTTGCAAATTAACATGACTGACTCAAAGATAAGAGTAACATTTACAGTACAGGAGTCGTTTGGTGATAAAATGGCAGAGCATCTTGTATTTTGTCAGTTTTAGAATCCCAAGATACTTTATTTATTTCACCGCATCTTACCGCCTGTTCGGGCTATATGCATCTATACTAATTACGTTGATGTGTTATGGGTGATATATGTTGAATTTAGAGGAAGCGAGCCCACATTTACGTGGAGGGAGAGAGAGAGAGATTGGAAAACCATTTAGGAAATTCACCCTCAGTATACCTGACTGGGATCCGAACCCTGATCTCCCAGTCATCGGCAGTCCATTCTGTTGAGTGAGTGATAACTAAAATTTTCCCATTAGATTAAATCTAGTCGATCTCGGTGGTCGGTGCCAAGTGCTCACCTTGGGACCCGTTGTTCGAGGGTTCAAACCCAGCCGGGATCGATGGATTTTTCTTAATTTCTAAAAATCCACAGCACAACTTAATTCGGAGGGGAAGTAAAGCCGTCAATACCATATCGATTGTGGTATGTAAAAGAACCCTGGAAGGTGTATGAAAATATCTTTACCAAAAGAATGTATAGGCCCTTTCACTCTCGCACATAGAAATTCTCGCATGCTGATATAATAAGTTTGTTCAGAAAGTGCACGTTAAACACCTCAAATAAATGTTGAAAAAATATCAATTCTACGATGTGTGTTGATTTTTAAAAGTTTTTTTTTAATATAGCACCCTTCGAAACATCTATATTTCACATTTATTTAAGAATGTTTGCTGAGGAAGGTAAATTTTAACCGAGATAAGAGGAGTTAATTCCCCCTAGTACACTCAGCCGGGTTTGTATGCCAGTCAAGCTCGCTGGCACTTAGCCAACCCTGCCAGCAAGAGAAGGTTTCGTTTATTTAAACATGATGGTTTTTACAGGGGATTAACGCAAACAGAGCCATTAATTAATTCCCGGGCCCACATTTGTAGTTAGCTACGAATATTTCGTATACACCTTTCTCCCTCGCGTTAAGATTACATTCAGCCTCGGCCGTAATCATGATCGCTGGAGCTCTGTACCAGATTATAACTAGACTACATCTGAAAGACTATAGAGTAAATACCAGTGGGATTAAAATCTTCGCATTAAAATACATTATTTGAAATTTGTGTACCAGTAATGTAATAAAAATATCTAAAATAGGTTTTTAATCAATTTTGATTAATTATGATACATACCTGCATGCATAACTATGCTTATGATCTAGTTAGTTTTAGTACCATAATTTGCTGCCCAATGGGGTTAAACGTATACCTACTAATTTAATCTTAACTTGACTTAACCTAACTTAATAACTCGAGTGGCAGAAAATATTTTAACTATGCGATAACAACAATTGGCATTACAATGTAAACTTATAGTATAAACATACTATATTACAATTGGTGCAACGCATATATCACTTATTTCGTGGTGCCTCACTATTCATTTTGTATCTACACTATATGAGATAAGGAAGAAGAAAATATAATAGAGAAGCAGTGTAGCTGCATTTGTATGACGTAAGAATGGAAAATAATTTTAGAACTGTCACCCTAAATAAAGCCGAGATTTAAACCCCTGAACTCCCCGTCATCGGAAAACAAGGCCAGACGAGGTTGACTTATCAACCCATTGCCCACTGATGTGATTATTATTATTATTATTATTATTAGCCCCACGTCTTACTACCCGTTGGGGTTGTACGCACTTACGCTAATGTGTAATGGTAGGATGATTGTGAGATAAAATGGAGGACCTACAGTTTAACGTGGGATCCGAACCACGGTGGAGGACTGGCATTCCCCCACGTTCACAAGTTGTGATTAGTATACGACTTGTCAGAGGGGAAGGAAGGGTTTTGGTAATCAGATATACATGTGCCGTGACCGGGGATTGAACCCCGGACCCCAGCACAGAAGTCCGACACCTTACCTCTAGACCACCATAGAACTTGTTAATGTGTCATGTTGTCTGTCCACCTGATCTTCTCAAGTCTTCTCCAGAACTACATTTCAAAACTGTCCAAGTATTTCTTTTCCAACTTTTTGAAGGTCCAAAGGTCTGCTTCATACAGCGCGATGCTAAAATTAATGAGGCATTTAATACGTATGAATAAAAAACACATAATAGAGTTAAAAGTTACATCATAATTAGTATAAACCTCCATAATTCACTCTAGAAATATATACTACTTTAATAGATCCACTAATGTTTTAGTCCAAATGGGTAGTAGGATCCGATGCTAAAAGTAATAAATTCAATCTATTTTCCACTGAGATGAATATCACCAAATTGTATATAGAAAAAAAAATCATCAAAAATAAAACCTAATCCAATTTACTAAGTGGCAATTTATTTTATTTTGATTGTAGTAAACTTTTGTAATAAATAGCTACAAAACGACCCCCATTCAAACCAAAGCACATATAATTTTTAAATGTGTTTGTTTTAGTTTACCTAGGTAATGTATTCCGCTTACGTTGCTTCCCGGGCCGGCGTGTAATTTTTTTCGATGGTTTTGTTGTTCTATTTTTTAAAAGGTGTGGTGTAGGAGTGTACTAAGGTTGAATAATGAGCTTTTGCGTGGGGATTAAACCCGCCATGTGACCGTAAATTATTTTAATGGTATTTGTGTTTGACCATCGGCTTCACTAGTCTTAGAACGTTCGTTAGGTAATAAAGTAAATTGCTTTAATAGTAGAGTGTCAAATAGAGACGCAGGAACAGATCACGTGACGTATTAATGAAAACATGTTATTAATTGTGTTTTCTAAAGTAATTGCTTTTTTCTTTAATCCTATTTAAAATAATGGATCAAGTGCACTAACTTTATTATAAAATATGGGCTAACTACAAAAAAATACAATTAACCATTTCGACTCATACATGTATACATGTTTAAAAAAATCAAGCACATATGTCCAAATATGTGACTTTTTCTCTAAATAAAACGTAAACAAAAATTAATATGAATGTAAGCAATTGAAATTTTAGTTAAAAGATTGACTGTGTGCAAGGATGATATATAAGCGTTGCGAAAAGAATAATTAAAGTTAAAACATTGACTAGTTATTAAAATATTAAAAATATTTTGATTAATATTTTAGACTCCAAGTTATTAAAATTATAATAAAATTACTATTATATTTTTATGAAAGGTACCACCCATTCCTAATTTGAATATTCAGGCTATGAAAACTAACCTAAAATGTTGTGGTTTTTTTTTAGCGCCGCGTCTTAATATCTGTTCGGGTTATACGCTTATAAATAACTATAATTACACCCTGCCGAGATTAGAACCCTGATCTCCCCGTCATCAGTGGTCTAGTCTGGTGCGTGAGTAGCACCATAGACCATGCGGCCACCGAAGCGGGTGTTTTCATATTTATAAGACTGAAACACATTCAGAATGTTCTGTAATGACGTTACCTAATTAAGAGGGCCTTTTCTTTGTTCAAAAATAAGGAGAATAAAAAAAAGCATGATTCACTAAGCCATTCTTTATCGTGATACATAAGCAGTAGCATTCCCAAAATTAAGCCATTTCTAATAGTTTTAAAATAAATACATTTATGAAATAAAATATACATACGAGTAATATGTTTGTATTTCTCTTGGTGTGCAAATAAGTAGGATACAATCTAAATAATACATGTACAATAAATTGGAAACAAGGTTTTACTTAAAATATTATATTTTTAAATATGTTTGCTAATCAATGATTAAAATGGTTGCTATTTTCCGATTATAAAAACTATTTATCAATAACTTACTGTCTTTAAACATAATGTAATATATATTTTTCACGTGTTTGTGATATTCACACACTTTTATTTAAAAAATACATTTACTTCTTCGGTTGATAATGTTAGGGTTTTCATTACACTCAGTGAAGCAGTCTGTCTACTGGATTTTCGAACGCTGAATTTCACGAAGCTTAGTTTGGAATAAAGTTTTTATTTTAATCTATTCATTTTCTTTTTGTAAAAATTTATTAAGTATTGAGGAACTATCAAAGTATTTCCCACATTAAAAAATAATTTCAAAGAGTTCTCAATTCGCCTACCTTATAAATGAACTTAATAAATATCAATTTTAAATACTTTTAATTCCATTTCATGTTTTATTTAAAATGTTGTAAAATTGTTGTTCGCTATTCATTTAGATACTTTAAAATATTTTTGAAGTATAAATTTAGAAATAAATACCACCTTAAGGAGAAATAATCTTATTATTACTAAATTAAAAAGAACGTCAAATAAAATTAAGCTATTTGATGCAGAATGCTGAAGGAAAATGTGTGGCTATCTAAATAGTGGTATTTCGAACACTTTTATGTGGTATCTTACTACCTATGTATGTATTCAATTTATTCGTGTCCGCATTCCAGCTGGGACTAAATCGTCAATAAGTGGTTCGGATTGTTTATATGACAATCCTCTACTGTATATAACACAGTAAAATTAATACTTGGTCATAATTATTCGATTATGATATTGAAAGTTCAATGTCTTCCCACGGATTTAACTCCCTCAACATATTGTGGAGTCTCTTCTCTTGACGTGCATCCAGTAGCTCGCACTCTGCTATCCTCACGAAGCGTAGCGACGAACACGTCTTGTTTCTTCTCGTGCCCAGAGTATCCAGACCGCAGAGGGCGCTGAGGTGCTCAAACTTGAGCTCCGGGTAGCGACACACGCTGAGCACCTGAAGCTCGGGGAACAGGGGGGTCGTCTTCAGAGTTTCCGGGCCTTGGAGGAATAGATCGTCAGCCGTGGACGTTCGTATGCGGGGGGACTCTAGGAAGACCCCTTCCAACCGGCATCGGTGACTCGACTCAAGCTCACGCTTTCCTGCGGAGAATTTACCAAATAGAACAGTAATATGAGATAAGACTTAGGAAAGAATACATGACGTTTATTAGTTATTAAGTTTGGCAAAAATTGTTAATCAAATTGAAATAAATTTTAAAAATATTGATATGGAGGATAGAAAATTTAAGGTTAAGACAAATGAAAACTTGTAAAGATAAAAACTGACTAACGAACAAGAAAACTTACGTTTGATCGGTTACTTTGTTTCCCTCTAATTATATATTTTAGTGTCATACTTTGGTATAAATTTCTAGTCCTTTCTTAAGGAACACGTCGAAATAAATCTTTCAGTCGGGTAACAATCTACTGGATCCTAAGGGCAAATTACTTTCTTTATCTGCACCAGATAAGACTTTGGACTATTATCTATAATGCTCTAAGAATATTTTCAAAATAATATATATACTATTCTACCGATTTCTTTTCTCTTATCACTGCATATTTAAAAATGTTATTTTGACATATTTTATATCTTAAGTAATATATTAAATACATAAATTATAAACTATTTCATTACACACTATATTTTGTATTGCTTGAAGCTATGAACAATCTTAATATGTGTTATCACTAATAACTTTCAATAACAATTTTTATTAT
The DNA here is from genome assembly GCA_902141385.1 of Timema californicum. Taxonomy (NCBI): domain Eukaryota; kingdom Metazoa; phylum Arthropoda; class Insecta; order Phasmatodea; family Timematidae; genus Timema; species Timema californicum. The sequence continues at coordinate 189,356 of CABFOW010000096.1, read as the reverse complement.
TTCATCGAGGTTTGACCTATATGGTTTAATAAAACAATGTTGAATGTTTATTATTATTCATTTCTGTGATTTAAACATATTAAGTAGAACCTATTCACTTTTTTCTTCCTTGATTTACATTTTGATATTGGTATAAAAAAATCAATGCTCACATTGACTCTGTATTCAAAGGTTTTTTAAAAATTTGATTCATGTCATTTTAAGTCTGTAATTTTCTTTTTCTTTAATCTGACAAGTTATTTTATATTTATAATAAATTCATTATCAATATTGACTTCTTTTGAATGAGCTTAAATATTTAAGAACGATGTTAAATTGGAAATTATGAAAAGAATACAGTCGGGAAATGCATGTTATTACTAGGTTAGTAGGTTGTTGACATCCCGCCTGCTGTCAAGGAATTTATAACTCAGAATATACTAAGCAATAATTTTACCGGTTGTTTTCTATGGGTGTGAAACTTGATCTCTTACATTACATGACAAAAACAAATTTGTACTGATCGAAAACAAGGTGCTTAGGAAGATATTTGGTACGAGGCTACCGGAGGTTGGAGGGGGTTATATAATGATAAGTTACATACCCTGTATTTATCACAATACATTGTTAGGGTAATAAAGTCTCATAGATTACGGTGGGCAAGACATGCAGAGTAAATGGGAGAATCTATAAACATTATTCAGGGTATTGACTGGCAAACCCAATGGGAAGACACCATTGGGAAGACCTAGGCTCAGATGGGAAGATAACATTAGAATGGACCTGAAAGAGGTATAATATAATGAGGTGGACTGGACTATCTCAAGATAGAAATAGGTGGAGTACTTTTTTAAGTACGGCAATCAACTTTTGAGTTCCTACTGACATAGAGTAAGTAACTAATATTGATTCACAATTTTTGAGCATTTAATAACTAATAAATATCACGTTTTTCTTATCCAAGTCTATCTCATAATGAATAACGCCACTTTCTTCAATTTTTTTTTAGCGTGTTTGACTAGAACACTGTTAACTACTAAACCTTTACCAGTCTCGTTCCCATTTTGGGGTCATGGACTAGCTTACGCAGCCCTTCAAGTATTTCATTAGAAAAAAAAGAGGAAAAAACACCAGGTAGCTTGTAAAGTATAAACTGTTGCTCCAAACTTTACTAAAGCTTTAGTATTACCTAATCAAAATTATTTCTTTAGTCGCTGCGCTTTTGAATTGTAACAAAATTTGTTTGGATGGAGAGTGAAAAACCTGACCGAGATTCCAACCAAGATCCCCCTCCGTCATCGGCAGTCTGGAAAAATGCGAGAGTAGCGTCTTAGACCAATTGGCCACTGAAGAGGGCGAGTAATCTAAATACAGCTGTGACGGAGAGATAAAAGCTGGTAAATTATCTTACATGTAATCACGTCAAAATCGGTGGCTTTATCAGATTTACTATCACAAAAAAAATAGTTTTATTAACAATAACACTCAGTGATACGTCGTATACTCCCTGAAATCTTTATTTGCCTATCCCTTGGAACATGCGCTCCACAGGCTAGGAAACAGTGAACCAGGAACATTATTTACAGATAAGGAGGGAATGCATGGGCGTATTCTGGTAAAGGTGTAGACTCTGCTCAAGTCTCCAGGTGAACTACTTCACTTTACATTCATTACTGTTCCTAGCCTGTGGTCTGGGTAAGTTTGTTTTTTTCCGAGACATATATTTTTTCCCTACCAACTGGCTAAGCCTGTCGTATCTTAATATGCCTTATAATCTAACTTAGGACCAGGACAAGCACAACATCCAGTACAGTGACGTTAATTTGTCACTATGAAAGGGTAATCCCACATTTCATCAATGATAAACTTTTGGCCATGCCTCGAACCCGGGGCCCTTATCTCAGTAGACTGACACGCTACCGACTGAACCAAGGTGTCGGATTCCAGGTGACCTACTACCTTTAAAATTATTTATTTTAGCACCGCGTCTTACTACCCGTTCGCGCCATACGCTTATGTACTAATTACGCTAATTGCTTTAGGGATTTGGAAGGCTATATTTATATGAAGTGTAACTGCATTTGCGTGAAATAAGAGAGGGACATCATTTTGTAAAAGCCACCCGCAGTATATCCGACATAGATTCGAACCTCGATCTCCCCGTCATCAGCAGTCTAGTCCACTGCGAGAGTAACGTGTTAGACCGTGTGAACACCGAAAGGGGTAGGAACAATTTTAACTAGCAATAGCAATGAAAGATCGGAAATTAAGGAAATAATAGAGTTGATAAATTTATGCTATTACTCGATCAGTAAATTGTTGATATCTCACCTGCTTTCAAGGAATGTAAAACTTAGAATATACTAAATAAGTTCTTGTTGGTTGGGGAACATGGTATCTTACCTTACATGACGAAAATAAATTTAGGTTGTTGGTAAGCAGGGTACTTTGAAGTATACTTGGTTCAAAAAGGGCATAATAAGGTGAACTGGATAGAACTAGCTCAAGGTAGGGGCAGGTGGCGTACTCTTGTAAGTGGTGAAATGAACTTTTGAGTTCTGATGCCATAGCGTACGTAAGTAGCCTAAGTAAGTTATGCTGATGACCGGGAAGTCATGATTCAAAAGAAAAAAAATTAACTAAGAGAATTTATTTTTCTAAATGGCACCCCATACTCTCTCTACGTAAATATAAGTACACATCTTCTTAATAATACCTCGCTTGTCCCTACCCAATTAGGGTGTGAACATGATGATGGTCCCTACGGGTAGTTAGACACGAAGAGAAGACGTTTTCTATCTCTCTCTCCTCTAATATAACTTCTTCATTCCTACCTTCTCGTGTTAAACGTACTAATGAAAATATATATATTTCGCACGAACGTGACCTAGAGATAAATTAAAAACCTCCCCTCTACTTTTCCCTCTTCTTTCAGTTCATCTTGAGATGTAAATTTTGAAAGTATGGTTTATGACTGCAATCATACCACAAATAAACTCTCATAAAATACTCTAGATGTAAGATACACAAATTCAAGTCCTAGTATAATTTTTAAAAAACATGTCCTTGCGCAGGTCTCATTTCAATTCTTGAACAGACCCCGAGAAATCTCAAGAGAGAAATAAATTATTCTCAGACTAAAATGAATGCTCACATTTTAGCTAGAAGATAAGTCTTCTGTAAAAAGAGATAATATTATTCGTCTAATACTGTATTCTCGTAATAAATAAAATGCGAGTTTGCTTGCACTTTTTGACTACACTTTCAGTTATTTGTCGTATTCCCATTCATAAACACAAAACATTCACACAAAAAAACTACAACACTATGCAAATAATAAATTATACAAGTTGGTTTTAAACATTTTCCTATCGGCATAATTTTAAATTTGTACCGCAAATATAATATTTATTCTTGGTTTAGCATTTTTTTTTTACTATAGTGTGATTTCTTGATACCGATTATATTTAAAGGCTACGCGTAGACTAGCCTAACCTATATTCCATTCACCATATAAGTTGTCGTAACTGACAACTGTCAAAATATGTAGAAACTCTTTAAGGTGAGTTGGAAGGGGACGCGAGAAATGGTAAGCTTTTTGTAGTTTTTCTATAAAAAAAACCAACATATTTTGGTCGAAATAAATCAAATATTTCTCCAGTGTAAATATAGTTTAATTTTCTTCACATGGTGACCTCAAAATTTCCTGGAATTTAATGACAGCCTTGTCGGCATCAAATCCGTACCGCGTGATCTTGACATTTAGTCTATGTACAAAACAATGATGTTAACAATTACCTCTACGCAGAATTTAACAGTGGTCTCCTAGATTTGTGTTCAGCTGCCCTGATGGCTTAGGCACAGGAATGGGTACTAGGCTCATTTAACATTTTGTAAAATGACTGTTTCTACAAAATCTTAATATAATAATGTTGATATTTAGACACTAGTATTATTTTTATAGTGAAATCTAAAATCTTTCGTGCCTCGCCTGATATTTTAGTGTGTTAATTCTTTGTTTTACCCTACTGGGATTCGAACCAAATTTTCTTAGAGTGGGTTGATCTTAGTCTGAAGCACAAATCATATACAATAACTACTACGGCTGAGAACAACAGCTGAAAATTTAGGTGGGTTAGGCCTGTATAATGAAAAGTCACGTGATCATTGTGTCAAGCCGTGAGTACTTGATTCTGACTCGATAAGTAGGGGTTTGAATCTCGGTTTGATGATTGGTTTATATTAACAGCTTTCCATTTCAAATCCAAGGAAATAAATTTCTATACATTTACTTTCACTTTCTCTTTTTTATACACCAAGGATTATAGGTTTTTACCAAAGCTAACTCCACTTGACAAGAGTGTACTAATAAATTGTTCTCTTCCATCCGGTATCATACTTGCTTTTTAAATCAAATGGAAACATATTTGTTAACTACGCTTGCAGTATGTGGGATTGGTCCAATGGAGAGTGAAAGTACTGGAGCAGTTTACTTTAAAAATCCCGTCAAATGGAGCTAGCTTGCTTTGTCAAAAGGCAACGAGCAGTCCCTGATATGTATATGTTGTCAAATAGACAGGATTTGGTTCTCTTTGGTGGGGTATTTCTGATTTCAAGAGGGGATAGGGCTTGTTTAAACCTGAGCCCACAAACAGAAAGTTTTATCAGCCAACGTCCAGTGTGAGTTGTGAGAATTGTATGATTGATAAAATGTGAACTGATGGTCGGAATGTATTCATTCGACTCACCCCCGCCCAACGTAGCGTACCAGAAGCACTGAGGCACCACGTGGTCCCAGCTGAAGTCATCCCCATCCGCGAAGAATAGGTACCTCAACCTCCTGAACGCGAGGCCACTGCGGAGTGAGGGTTGGCCACGCGTACAGCACGTGTGGTTAGGACACGTGTCCGGCGTGACGTTGCCGCAACCGCTAATGACCAGCCGCTCAAGCCTGGGACAGGATTTCATGATCACGTGAACGTCTATCTCTTCTATCACCTGCGGCATACGAGTCGGAGGGTCTTAGGGAGACCCTCATATGACTGCTTAGAAAGCTAATAGATACATCCCGGACTAAACAGACAAATTTAGGAAGGGGTAAGAGATAGAAAAACTAAATCAAAAAGTCATTTTCAAGCAAACAACAAGAAACTGAATAAAAACAAGGTTTACTCCAAAATAAAAGTGAAATAAAACTAAAAAATATTAACTTTATAAGAAAACTCCTTGGTATAAAAGTTGTGCAACAATAATTTATCGGGGAATGCCTTCACCGTGGTTCGGATTCCACGTTAAACTGTATGTCCTCCATTTACTCTCACAATCATCCTACCATTACACATTAGCGTAAGTGCGTATAACCCGAACGGTTAGTAAGACGCGGTGCTAATAATAATATTAATAATAATAATAATAATAAGTTATCATTAATATAATCCTTTATTTGTTCGAATAGTTTGCTTATTATAAGAGGAATCTGGCATGAAATATTTAATGAGACGTGTGTAAGTTATCGAATAGCCACACGTTATTATTTGAGTAAATACATGAAATCTGTTTTTTAAATAATCATTTATAAATATCTACAAAAGTTGTGCAAGTTAACATTTTAACAATAACTATTTGTTAACTACTTTAGGAGCTATCCATAGTCAAATATAATTGTTTTAAAGATCTAAGGTCATTAACAAGTTTGTTGGTCACAGTTGGTTCTATCATCGATAGGTGTAATGCTTGTGTCCAGAATGGAGGCCATCATTTTAAACAAATTAAATAATAAATTTAATATTTTAATTACTACATATATTTTTATTCTATTTAGTTTTTTTACTGTTTGCTCTAAAAGGAAGCGAGAAAGTGCTAATATCCAAAGGAAACTTCGACCCAGGTTTTTTAATCCCTTATCACTTCTTAAAGTTTGTCTATTTGATCTGTAAATACTTGGCCAACCCATGTTTTGTACAGCTCTCACGACAACTATAATGTCTATCCGCCACCCATAGTCATTCTGTCTAATTTGTCAGGCTTGCAATAGCCTAGATTTCTGGTGAACAAGGAGATCAAGGCTTGAATCTCGGTAGGGAGCACCAAGGTTTGTTTACCACGTCTGATCTACCACTATGTTTTATCATCCCTTCTTCTCAAATACACCTTCCTCATGTCTACTTTCATTGGTGTGAACATTCGGATAGACCGGATGGGTAGTAATATGAAGAGCACGGTGAAAGTATAGTTTTATTTTGATATAAATAAATTTTTAGATGATGCAAATTAACAAATTACAACTTTATTCAGTGTTATTTTAAAGTTATTTAAAAATATCAAAAGCTATATAACCTGATAACATGACTCGACGTATCAATTTGTTTTTAGCACCGCGTCTTACTACCCATTAAGGTTACACGCTTATGTACTAATTATGCTAATGGTTATTAGGGATTATGAAGATTATATTTTGATGAAGTGTTGCCGCATTTACTTGGAGGTAGAGTGGTGAACCCTTTAGGAAAAACCACCCCAGCACACCCAACCGAGATTTGAACCTCGCTCTCCCCGTTATTGGCAGTCCAGTCTAGTGCTAAGGTAAGTAGCGCCTTAGACCATGCGGCCAATGAAGCAGGCTTTCTATAAGTGAAAGTAAATCTAGTAACTTTTCTAACTGTTAGATAAGGTCATCCATATGACCTGCATGCCTCAGACTGTCACTCTAGTGATAGTCGGGATTGCCGATGACAAGGGGGTTGGGGCTAGAATACCGGTCAGGTGTACTTAGGGTGTCTTTTCCTAAATGGTGTTCTAGTAATCCTCCACACAAATGCGGGTACATTTCCTCTTAATTCAACTTTATTCATCCCTAGCACATCGACATAAATAGTAAGGGCGTATTACAGTTGGACCACGTATACCTGTTATAACTTGCGTTTAAAAGTGTATCGTTAATCCCACATTACAGTTGGACCACGTATACATGTTATAGTTTGCGTTTAAAAGTGTATTCGTTAATCCCACATTACAGTTGGACCACGTATACCTGCTATAGCTTGCGTTTAAAAGTGTATCGTTAATCCCACATTACAGCTGGACCACGCGTTCCTTCTTGAAAATTATAAGCAAAGCTTACTGACGTACTAACTCAGCCCCGGATGTTTTGGTGCTACTTTTTAAATGGTTTTAAATGTTTTCTCGACCTAAGTGAAATATATCCAGGAATAAATAATAAAACGTAACAAAATGATAAGCTAATCTAACCTGGCCTAACCTAACCTAGTCTAGCCCAAACAAGCCTAACCTAATTAAAGGATAAAAGATTGTTGGGGTCAAATTCATATTTACCCACATGTCTATTACCTGTTATAATCCTCCTGGCCAGTGAACGTGGGCCAGCTAAGCTATTACGATAAACCTCCTGGCCAGTGATCGTGGCCTCAACTAAGCTATAACGATAATCCTCCTGGCCAGTGATCGTGGCCCAACTAAGCTATAACGATAATCCTCCTGGCCAGTGATCATGGCCTAACTAAGCTATGATGATAATCCTCCTGGCCAGTGATCTTGGCCCAACTAAGCTATGACGATAATCCTCCTGGCCAATGATCGTGGCCCAACTAAGTTATGGCGATAATCCTCCTGGCCAGTGATCGTGGTCCAGCTAAGCTATGACGATAATCCTCCTGGCCAGTGATCGTGGCCCAACTAAGCTATGACGATAATCCTCCTGGCCAGTGGTCGTGGCCCAACTGATATGCGCCAATTGGTACATGTGTATACATTCTGAACGGGTAGTAAGACGCCATGCTAAAATTATATTAAAATAAATAAATTCTTCCTATGTAAATTGGACTGAATGTGGGATGCCGTCGTTGAGACCTTGAGTTCGAGGGACGTCAGACTGTCCTTCCCGTGCGTCTCTAGTAAGGAGGCTATGTCACTGAAGTCAAGTAGAGTCCTCTCCCCACTCGACACGCACACGACGCTAAGCTCCTTGAGACGCCGCAACTTGACGAGGGGTGACAGCACGTCGTGGGGTGTCGAGCAGTCATAGCGCATGCGCACACTAGTAGCCTCCGGACACAGGTGGACGGCTAGCTGCAGGGCATCCGGCGCAAGCACTGCTTCTGGAGACATCCGACATCGTACCTATCCGGACAGAGGATGGGTAGTAAGATAGTAAGATTGGTGGACGTGCATGTGCAAATGTTATTGCGTTAAGATATATTTGTATCAGGTGCTGCTCTCACAATTTCTTAATATATCTGACCCACCTCGGTTTTGTAGTCAGCTAACGTGCTAGTTTCGTGTTGAGCTAGATTGTTGAGGATGGGGAGCTCTAGGTTCGAATCTCAGTCGGGTGAACTGGGGCTGGTTTTTCCTAAATGGTTTTTCCCTTTCCCTCCATGCCAATACAGGTTCACTTCCTCTACATTAAACATTCCCACTTCCTAACTCATTAGCTTAATTAGTACTTAAGTGTATAACCCAAACGGGTAGTAAGACGTGGTGCTAATTATTATTTAATAATCTGATCGTTTACCTATTCGGGTAAAAATAATAATAACAAAGTAAACGTAGCTAACGCTCATGCGCATGTTATTAGTGTATATACCAGGGATATGCAAACTTAGAGGGGGGTCAAATGAGGGGGGGGGATGAAATGGTGGACCAAAGATTTATTTATTAATATATCTTCAAAGTTTATTTTAAAAAAAAGTTAAACACACATTATATACTGACATGAATAAGTTTAAATACATTGAAAATGTAGGCCCTATAACAATAATAGATAACTTAGTGGTTTGGTATGTTTTAAGTTCGTTAAGTAGATTTATATGATGGGGTTAGAGATGAGTGAAATTATTATTATGAGTAGGTGATTCTCAAGAGAGAAGACAGATCAGTAAGTCAGTTTCTAAGATCACTTTTCCTAAGTTTCATGGGTAAAAACACTTGTTTGCAATAAATAGCGCATTTTTATATAGCAGTGGCATGTTAAAAAGAGTTCCAAAGCATGAGTACTTGTCCAAGATTTTTTTTTTCAATATTTAAATAAGCTAATAATATAATATATAGATTATATATAGTATATACATATACATAAATATATGTGCTAACTTGGGAGGGGGGATGTTTTAACATTGTACTATTTATGTCTTCTTTAAAATATATAAACGTGATTCCGTCATTATCCGTTTTCAGCTCTATTTTCCAAACATTAATTTACAATCTTTCTTTACAATTTTTTATAAGAAATGAAAAAGGTAGATTAGATTAAACAAAATGGCACTTCCCACGCACTAATAAAAAAAGAGGAAAAGGTTTTTGTTCCCACTTTTATCTAGATTCAAAGACTTTTTAACTGAAGTTTTAATGCAACTTGTCGGATTTTTTTCCCCCTCGAGCTCTCTAACTGTGTGACGTACCACGTGAGAGAAATCCACGTCCAAATTACGAAGTTTGTAGACGGGGATTGTTTCTTTGTTCTTCCATTGTTCGGCGTGGAGGACGTAGAGAGCCTTCACAAGTTGGTAGTGACGTAATAGGCGTAGGTTGGGTCTGCGCAGTAGGACAGTGCGCAGATCGTCAGGTGTCACGTGGACGGTGCCCAGGTGGAGTTCGGCCAACTGGGGGACCCCGCGGGTAATGTTGGAAGATGGTACCCTCTGGCGGGATGTGTATAAAGCTCTGAACACATACACACAAAATATTCAATTTAAAAAAATATAAGTAAATAATTTAGTTCTAATAGTAATTTACCAATGCTCCCACCTTTTTTCACCGAGTCTGAGGCATCGTACTCAAATTTCTCTTTAGAAGAGATTAGGGTTCGAACACCTGTCAGGTACACTGGTTGTTTATTGTATATGTTTGTCACACATCCTTTACAGTATCTTCACACTAATCTGGATATACATTTTTGCTAAGTCACTAGCGTGACTGCTTACTAAGTTAAGAGTTCCATATTCGATTCCCAGCACGCAACAAAAAAAATGTTATTGTTGATTTGTGAATTATTCCCTTTCATGGTGATGAATTAACTGCTGTGGGTTAGGTGTTTAGTCTGTTAGACTTTTAAGTTAGTTTATAAATCGTAGGCTGATATGATACTTCGGGCCAGAAAGTACACACTAAATAAACCTAATTATAAAAAAAACAAGGTAACAAGAGCTTTTGATGTATTGGCCGCAGACTCATTTTCCATGGTGTTAGCCTGCAGTTCAGCCATATCGAGCAAGTGGCTGCCGTTTGTTAACGAAGATAGTGTAAGCCTCCGCGTATAGAGGATGTCATATTATGGTCAGCAGGATGAGCTCTTCGGCCATTAATCTCAGTTTTATAAACCGGAGTCGCTACTTTTCACTTAATTAGCTCCTCATTTGTCCTCGTGAGTCTTTTAATTCACCCCGTTCCAGACTCATTGTTTCACAGAAAGTTTGGCAGCGCCAAAGATCGAAGCCGGAACCTCTGGATCTATAGCCAGTAACAGAGGTTGTCAGCTGGAGGCTGATAGAAAAATAAACCAAGATTCCCCCTTTTATTACCTATTTTAAGTATTGAATAGTTCCAAGACCGGCAGGTCTGCAGAAAGAGACTTTGCTCTCATCTAGTCCGGATTTCCGGAGATTAAGTGGTCCGAGTTTAATTCCGGCTGGGTCTACAAGGGTAACTGTATGTTAATGACTTCTCCACTCTTCCTCAAAGCAAATGTGGGTAAATTTTCTCTCAAATTCACCTCCCTACATTATTAGTGTAAAGAGGCGAATAGCCCGGAATGATTGTAAGACGTGGTGCACAAACATTATATTCGAAATATTAGTTGGGGTTCATATCACCTCTATCGTAAATTTTATATTATTCAAATAATACTCCCATTACGCTAGTTCCAAACTACCCGTAAAGGATATCACAAAATTTACAGATTCATATTCTTAAATAAAACTTCTGAAGGACTTAAATGCAGTTTACCAAGGAAATCCATTTATTTCATAGGATCTTGAAGCATTCAATATTACATTCGTAAACCGCCAACTCCAAAGTGTTTGTCTAAAAGTTTTGAATTACAAAATCCCTCCTTATCAAACTCAAGGGAGCTTGAGAAGTCCATTAACTATTTCCAAAAGGGACTGAGGGCGTAACCCACAGCTGTATGTACATTTTTAAGATCACTAAAGTTATATTACTTGTATATATAACTTATTTTTAATTTATTCTCCTCATCTTTTATTCAAAGATTAAATAGTAAGCGTTGCAAATGTCTAAACGAATATCAAGACTTGGAACACTATAAAAGATATCTCATTTGAGCTCTTTGTTCCCATCAGTTATAGAGCAATGGGTGGGGGTAAGAGAGTGTATGTTATAAAAGTTATAGAAAAACGTTGTTCCGGCCAAAACCAATAAAATGTTTCTCCAATAGAAATCTAAGAGTTTAATTTTATACACATAGTGGTATCAACAGGTCTTGAATATCTGTTATGAACATAGCGGCTTTAGATGAGAAGTTTTTAAACGAGTAGAAAAAGTGGTGACATCCTTGACAAATATTCAAAGAATGTTGACATCCTCATGTGAAGAAAATTAAACTCTTATATTTCTAGTGGAAAAATACTTAATTTGTTTTGGCCAAAACATTGGAGCCAATAAAGCTACGATCCTTATTGATGGGCACACGCATTAAACGTCGAGCTCATTCCTGGGGATATGGAGGTCAGGGTTTGAATCCTGACTGTGTGTACTTTAAGTGGTTTTTCTATATTTTTTACTCTCCCACTCCACACATTCGGATACATTTCCTATAAATTTTACCTTCTCAATTGAAATCATATTAGTAATGTTCCTCGACGGCGTTTCTACAAAATATGAAAAAGTTTATATTCTATTGAAACAAACCTCAAGTGGTCAGAACTCCTAACTCTACTCTTGAGTCTGTAGTTTATTTCCCAATTGGATATTCTGACCCAAATATTTGAGATAGTGAGAGGTTTTCGACCTCTCTGTGGGCGAATGATTGTGCATTTTTATTTTTAAAACAACCACAATATCCCTTTAGATATAATGTTTTATTTTGCTGTTAATCCAGTACATCTACCAATACTGTTTACTTTCTTGCGACCCATCAGAGAGAGAGAAAGTATTGTGTAGTGGGTGTCCGCGTTTCATGATCCACTGAATTTGAAAAATGGTGTTTACATTGACGTCTCGTCTGTGTATATGTATCTCAGTCTAGAGTATAAACTATTCTACCGATTGGACGAAAACTCTGTATCTAGGGTTTTCATAAGGTTTCCCAGACGATTTTTTGGAATTAGATTTACAACCCTAAAATAAAGGGTAGTTAATACTCTAGATTGAAAATATAAAAAGTGGATTTTCTCAAAATAGGCTCTAAATATTTTGACTTAACATTCTTAAATAGGCATTGTTTAGAATTAAATAAAACGGTGATCTTCATTTTTCCGTTAACATTATTTTGTGGATAGTTTACATGAGCGGAAATTTCTAATTTTGATCAAATTTCCAAAACTTTTTAAGAGATAAAATAACTTATCATTGATGAAATGTAAAACTATTAAAACTAAAAAAAATCAATTCAAATATATTGTTATAAGACCACAGTTTCCGATGAATAAGATTTATTTATGGTGCTCTTGGAAATGGGAAATGATCATGCTCTTTGGTGGACAAAGATGTACTTCTTTTCTTAATGACTCTGTACCATGTAGGCCTATATTATTTTATCCATGCTCTTTGGTAAAATGTACAATAAAGTCTTATGTGTGTTCTTATATATTTCAAGTTTCAATTAAAGTCGTAATTTTAATGTAAAGGAGCGAGTAAGTCTGTGCGATGCACCATACCACATATTTGTTTCTGTTTTCAACAGAAAAATAACATGATTCTGTGGCCGCGTGGTCTAGTGCGCTACACACGCAATAGACACTAGACTGCGGATTACGGGGAGATCAAGGTTCGAATCTCGGTCGGGTGTACGGAGGGTAGTTTTTCCAAAATGTTTTTCCACTCTCCCTCAATGCAAATTCAGATACAATTCCTTTAATAAAACCTTCCTTTTTCTTAAAATCATTAGGGTAATTAGTACATAAGTGTGTAAACCGAACTGTCAGTAAGACACATTGCTTTAAAAAAACATGTCTTTATGTATTATAATTTCGAGTGTAGGGCTACAGTCCGTATCAGAACTTCGCATTGGCTTAAATACTTAAGAGCAGTATCCATGAGCAAACAAACTCTTACCCAGCATTTCTACTCGCTGCTCTCAATGTTCTGCAACCCCTTTTCCCCCTAAGCATCCCCCATCATCCTATGAGTAGGGAGTTTTGAAAGGGGATAAAAGCGATTGTCGTTATAACACCCCACACCCTCTCAGAACCTCTTATCTTTCTTGTGACTCTTCCTTCCCCCTTTCAAAATTTCAACAACTCCCTATTCCCCCTTTTCTCTTTCCCTTTCTTTCTCTAAACGTTTTCCTACACATTCTTTTTTATTTTGCAAACTTACCAGAAGTTTCTTGGGATAGGGGGGTGTGGTAGCCCCAATAATTGCGGTAAAAACTTTACAACGTGGGTGGAAGCTTCAACATTTTGAGACTATCCTAAAATATGAAATGGGTATTATATAGTCTATAGTTAAATACTTTTAAAGTAGATAATAATTGTCGAACCTCTCAACGCCCATGAAGACGTAGCCATTACTATTTGTGTTCCATTTTATTTTATTTTTTTACTCCAAATATCTCATCTTATTTTCCAAAATTAGAAATATTTAGCGACGCTATGTTGTCACTAAGATTTCACTGACGGATATTTTTAATGTTCTTCAACTTATGATACTTATTACAAGCCATAAGATTATAAACTTATTTTGTAAAATATCTACCTGGATTCATTCAACGTAACAGGGACCTCCAATAAAGGCACCCTCATACGTTGTTGGTTAGGCAAAAACTCGCCGATATACTTTCAGAGCAATGTATAGTTTAATGAACAACTTTTTTTTTTAACAGAATGTAATGTGTGCGATTTTTTTTAAACATATAACATCGCCTTAAAAATAAGCAAATGTTGTATGTCATATGAATGTGTTAATAAATAATAACTATTATTGCTATACCATTTTAAATATTAGCAACGAATAAAAGCAGACACGCTGTAGGACAGCCCTGCGTAAATAACAACCCACTGGCCGTATGTGGCATTCCACATATTTTTATTTGGCCCACAAGCTATAACTATCTATCTCCGAAAACAAAACTAGTGCTAAAAATTCCGGAACTAAAAAAATATATACTTTTATAAGTATGTATATGCGATTTCTATTCAACACAAACCAATGAGATGGTAGATTTTTATATGACAAATTTTTAGTGTAATTTAAATCTAAGAGAATTACAGCACCGTGGAGAAATATATAAATTACATTTTACAACTATCTTGATTGTTACACAAGTTTCATATTATTATTATTATTATTAGCACCTCGTCTTACTACCCGTTCGGGTTATACGCACTTACGCTAATGTGAAATGGTAGGGTGATTGTGAGATGAAATGAAGGNTGATTGTGAGATGAAATGGAGGACCTACAGTTTAACGTGGAATCCGAACCACGGTGGAGGCCTGGCATTCCCCACATTCACAAGATGTCTTGTCAGAGGTGAAGGAAGGGTTTGGTAATCAGATAAATCTTTGCCGGGACCGAGGATTGAACCCCGGCCGCCAGCATAGAGGTCTGACACCTTACCCCTAGACCACCAGGTCACCAAGTTTCATATCATTCTTTCATTGGATTAAGTTTCAAAGAGAATTAAAAATACTTCTCACTGGTACTATACAATGTTCATACTGTGTACTATTTTAACACTACAGAGATCTAAGATTTATTTACTTTCTCTTTCATTATTTTTAAAAATTGTATTCTATAGTTGGTTTCCACTTGACTGTACAAACTGCTGTTCATCATTATCTGCTGCAATATATCCTCCGTATGTTTATAATTTCTTCGAAAAGCCGTGTTTTTAGATCTTTCCCTATGGCTTTAAAGTAACACCAAATAAAGAAGTCGAAATCATACAGGTCCGTAGAACAAGATGATCAATTCACGTCTCCGAATTGATTAATCACACCGCCTTGGAACAAGTTGTGGAAGGCATCCATACTGACGCGAGCCCTGTAGGTTGGGGTGCCAGCTTGCTGGGACCAGATATACTCCCGTTGAGGGACAGTTTTGATTCTAGTATGCAATAAGGTTTTAATATTGTTGGCATATCGATCATTGATTGTTGTTGTTTGACTTTGATGAGGTCTAATTGTGCAGAAACACGACAAAAGACACCAGACTGTAACTCTAGCTCTATGCAAAGGCCACAGGGGTTTTCTTTGGCTGAGTAGTAGTACTGCTTACTGTCCATCAAGGTTAAAAAGAGTTTCATCTGAAGGAAATATACTGTACTCTTTCTCATTTCACTGCTCTCGTGCAGAAAATTTGTTACAACTCTGTATCGGTTGGCTCTTTGTTCTTTAGTTTAATTTGTGAGGTAAATGAACTACTTGAATTTTATATAAATTAAATTTTAAATCTTTAACTATCCATCAAACAGATTTCCTTGACTGGTAAGAGCAGCACAATGATTGATTTCGGATCGTCTTGGATTACAGGTTATTAAATCTAACATTCGAGCAGTATTTTTTTCTGTTCGAACAACTCGAAGAAAGATGAAGTTACGTGATGGGGAGCGTCCCTTCAACTAAACCGTCACCGAAAGTTTCGTTGGTTAGCTGTAACGGAGTTTGTTTGAATAAATAACGCAGCCGCAGCGATACTGCTCTGCTAAACTTCAACGCTCCCTGACGAACTAAACTCTAAGATCGGAGGCCCCCGCCTTCCCTCACAAGCGCCGCATCGCTGTCTGTCGGAAAAGCGTTTAGTTAACCGTTTTAAACCTGTCAGCTGTTTCCGCCCAACTCTATATACTCAGGGTGTTCAGAAAGTGCGCTTTAACTAATTCTACTCTAGAAACGTGGCTCCCCACATCTCAAAAGAACGGAACTAAAAGGATCATTTTTCCCCCAGCGTGTTCAAGTAAGCTACTATTACTGCAGCTTACTACCCGTTCGTGTTAGACGCATACACTAATTTCGATAGTAGTATTTGGATAAATAGGGTAGACATTTCAAGAAAATATATTTTTTTGTAGAAAGTCAATAGAAAACCATTCAGGGAAAACAATCCTCAATTAATCTGACCGGGATTTGAATCCCGATCTCTCCGTCACCAGAAATCCAACAATATTGGCAATTTGATAAAGTTATTGTCTAGATTTAAAAATGCACCTTCATTTTAGTGACTAGGCCTAAGCTTTTAAAAGGTACACCACTGCCTACTTTGTATTTATGAATTTTACGATGCTTTATAGATATAACCGTACAAAGAAAACACTCCCGTAGAGAGCCCAACATTTGATGAGTATAAATGGGTCTATATTATAATAAAAACAGAGTGTATAGAACCACCTGCTCGTACCGTTATCGGAAATAAATTCACGCTACCATGTCCTTTGTACAACTTACTGATTGGAATAATTACCTCACTTTGAACGAAAGCACGGGGCTCGAATGAATCGGAACAGTCCATCCCGACGTATTTCGAGTGTTTAATTAAAACTTTTTTTTTTTGCATATATTTCAAACAGTATTTGTATCGGTGATTTTGTAATACCTTTTACACGAAACCTGTTTTATTTATTTATTTTTTAATAAAGTTCAAATATAAAACTGTACTTGAAGTGGCACTTCTCAAAGAGAAACTATATCACTATACAATTATTCCATGAATGTTCTCCAAACTAAAATAATATGTTTTTCAAACATGTGTAGCTGTTATTTATACAATGTAATGGAATTAAATATGTTTTAGACAGCTTTTAAACGAATTAACCACAAATAGAACAAGTTGAAATACAGATAGTAGATATTTGTATTTAATAAATATAATATTTTGCAACATATGAAATAAATACGTGTGAAATATTGGGATTTTAAAACTTAATATGTAAATATTGAAATGAAATTTTTCTTTTTGCTCAGAAGAGCAAAGCCCAGTGCAAACAATTAGTTTTATACTTGGAATGTTACCTCAAAAACTATCTTATTTGGCTTTAATAATGTAAGAAGAACAGAAAGAAGATATGATAAATAAAGGAGATAAATATACAGATATTGAAAACATTGAAAATAACAAAAAATATTTAGAGTTTCACATATAATATTCTGAAAAAATGCATATTTTTGGCCATGTAAACTCTGATATCTCCTGAATATGTTTTTAGTGGGAATGTATCTCAAATTTGATTGGACATCCCAAGCGTTTCATTGGCCTCCTTTCCCTAATGTTCCAACAAAACTCTTGCTTCACCGGCAGAAACCTCAGACTAAAATAAGCTATTGAAAGCTCAGTTAAACGAGTGTCGCGGCTAATTTGAGAGAAGCACTCCCTGTGCCAAAGAGCTAAGCCCCTAAAGTTTAGAAAGCTAGTTCGGTTGTGGGTGAGCGCTTCAAAAGAAAACTTTACCAACTTTGACCTCAGAGTTGTTGTGAATATAGCTCCATAGACCCATCCCTTTAGTTTCAGAAAGTAGCGTTTCAATAGAGGGAAAAAAGCATAGTGGACACCACAAAGGTAAGCTTACAATAATTACTTTTCAACAACAGTGTGTTTAATCTGGGTAGTTATATTATTACATGTGAATCACGATTTTGTTTAACATATGAGTCTTTTTTTTTCATCACAAAAATCATTATTCTTTCCACGTTTGATCGTGTAAGTTAGTTCAACCTTATTAACAACAGGTCATCCAAGCTTTAATTAGTGTGTGCTACAAACTTTCATAGAAAATACCTTCTCTGACAGATATAAAAGTTACTGTATCTACTTTCACGTACCATACGTTATGTTGTGGCGTTATTTCTGGTACCACGTTGTTTTAGTTTTTAATATAATGCATCGTAATGCCATTTTACTTACATATTTTCTTTAAATTCCTATATTTCGCATTTATTTGTTGCCTAGCTAATTACAACTATATATTTTATGCGTACCCTCGGTTGATTTTTTGGTAGAGAGAATTATTTATTTTTCGAGCGGTTATCTTCGGAACTAACGCACCATAGTATTATTTATTATAAATGTCAACAATTTCAATAGAGTGACCAATGCCAGCCATATTGGGGTAGCAGGCTGGTGAAATAATCGGTGGAGATTCTGTGTTTATTTTGAAGAAATAGTTGTTCACTTCGCGTAGAAATTATTTTAGAACTTTTATTCAATAAACTACTTCGTTAATATTAGTAATTTTTTTCATTACTTTCAAATATTGTTGTAAAGGTTGTTTATTGGTGCTATTCTTTTATTAAAATATATCCTTTTTGAATTGTTCTATAAGGTTTAGATATGGAACACTTTTAAAATATTGGGTGCTTTTTTCTGTTTTTAAAATGGCTAAGAATGAATCCTAGACCATTCTAGTTTCAAATAGTATAAATTATGGTTTGACTTTGTGTAAGCAATTTCACAATTCATCTCTAAATCATAAAGCGCAGTTTGCATCATTTTAAACACTTGATTAAATCAATAAAAAATATATGTTATGAACTGTCTAAATAGGTATTTTTATATGATGGATAGTGTTATATTCTATCGCATGGAGGGACTTTCAAATTTTACTTTTGAACATTTTAAAGAGATAATTTAGATTGCTAAATTATGTGTTTTACCATTCTTACTTCAGAACAAAATAAATAGTTTTGATTGCTTATAATCATAAAGAGACTTTTAACATTAAACACAGAATTAACTTAATAGTCTTCAACACGAATATAAAATCATAATTAGCTCTTGAGTATAGAGTTTTCATTTCCTTAATTTGTTTGAACGTTTAAAATTTGAATTTATGTTTATTGTAATGTAAACTATTCATGAAATAAAGATGCTATATAATATTATAACTAGCAAATAAAGAGGTGTATACAAGTGCATAGGGTTCCCCACGTGATCATCACAGGAGTGCGTCGACATTGTAAGTGAAGTATTTGAAACTAGAGTGAGTTGATATACCCACCTAGACCACCAGTGGTCCTGAGAAAAGTAGCTGTCGTGTTGAGTGAGTGAAAGTTATATTTGATTCTTCTAGGTGAAAGTCCTAAGAGTGGCACCCATATGTTCTATAGAGATAGTGTGAACGGTTAAAGAGGTCTCTCAATGACATGTGATCTGCAGCTGTGGATATCAATACCTATACAATAACCCTAATATGAAAATAGTAAAATATTATCAATTTTGATTGCAGAAAAGATGTTTGTATTTTCTAAAACACCCTTTCCTATGAACAATGGAATGTTCGTGTGTTAGAAATGAAGAGAACCAATGCTACTCTTGAAACGTTTATTGACAGCACAATCTTTTGCCCATTTTCAGGGTATGGTATCTATTAAAAAATATATTATACCTGTTATATAACATTCAACTACAAACAATACACTCATAACAGTGGCCGAATAGCTTAACGCGCTACACTCATGTTATACTAGACTAACGATGACAGGGAGAGCTAGGTTATAATCTGAGTCAAGTGTATTGAGGGTGGTTTTTCCAAAGTGGTTTTCCACTCTCATTCCACGCAAATTCTGAATGATTAGTATTATTATTATTATTATTTTTAGCACCGCGTCTTACTACCCATTCGGGTTATACGCACTTACGCTAATGTGTAATGGTTGGGTGATTGTGAGATGAAATAGAGGACCTACAGTTTAACGTGGGATTCGAACCACGGTGGAGGCCTGGCATTCCCCACATTCACAAGATGTCTTGTCAGAGGTGAAGGAAGGGTTTGGTAATCAGATAAATCTGTGCCGGGACCGAGGATTGAACCCCGGCCGCCAGCACAGAAGTCTGACACCTTACCCCTAGACCGCCAGGTCACCTGAATGATTAGTACATGAGCGTATAGCCCGAACGGGTAGTGAGATGCGGTGTTAAAAGAACCGAGAATAAATACACACAGAGCAGTGGCCGAGGGTCTAAGTCATTATACTGTTTCCACACTTTGTCTCTTTGGACAAACAGGTCGGGTATCAATTTCACGTTACCATACAACTAGTAGAAACTGAATCCTGCAGCCACGTGCTCAACGGTGCGGACTATTTAGAATATGCTCTATTTTAAAAATAAATTGTGGCAAGAGATCAACTAAAAGCGATGAATTTGAATGTTTCAGTTCCAGTATATCATAGTATTTAAATTTATTGATACAAAAATACTTAAATAATTATTATTTGCATTCAAATATGTTTAACCTAAAGGAAGATAAATACATAAACTGCATACACCTTTATAGTGTTTTATTTGACCCTTTACCCAAGTAAAACTCTTCAAACTACACTATCTAAATTACTTTTCCTATTAATAATTTAAAAAAATTATTTTAAACCTTAGTAATGGTAGTAACTGTTAAATAAATATATAGATTTTTTTAATGGAATATATTTTAAAGCGAAAAAATTGAAATCTTTATTTTTCTCTAACTTGTTCCAGAGTTTATGGAACCGAAATAAGAATAAGAACCGATACATGTTTCGGCTAAAATCTCTGTATCAAATTAAACAAATATACGTACATATTTATCTACTCAGTTATCATTAATCTTGTACAAAATGTACGCTTTATTTAAAAATGATAAATATTAAATTCGTACATTTTATACTGGGCTGAAAAATTGGTGCTACTTTTTAAAACTTTATTTTTATGTTTTATAAACGTAGGAATATTAAAGTTTTTTTAAAAATTTGCCTATCTTAGATAGCTAAACGGAGAGGACATTTCATTATAGTGCTACGCGCGCAAAAAATAAAACAATAAAAAAACCTATTTTAAAATCTTCCTATTCAGTCATCATAGCCTACAAAAGAGGTTTATTGCGTGACATAATTAATATTATAAAAAGTTAAACATTCTTGTGTTAAAAACACTGCCTGTGCTGTGATAGCTTTTACTGTAAAAAAATCAGTTAAATATTGCAATATACATTTCATTGAACATTTTATACAAATGGAATTCGTGCATATTTGCATTAATGGTGCTATTTCTGAGCGCTGTTCTGGACTCATATTAATGACAAGGTAACGGTGATTGAAATAAAAATGGTTATTAATGGGCTATAGCATAGTTAAAATTCCTGTTTTACACGATGCTTACTTTGTAATTCGCTACAAACATGACTAGGCAGATATTGAAGCTATTAAAACAGATTTGTAATTAAATGTTTTTATTTTCTCCCGACAAGTGTTGTTACTATAAATAGAGGCTTTGATTCACATTTTTTTAAATGAGTCTATGCCCATTACTGGCTTAGCAGACAATAACTGCCCTGGAAGAGAGTATTAAGGGGCTGGTATCCTTGAATATCTAAATTTATTCTCGGATAATAGAGACTAGAAATTCCAGACATTAAGATATCGCAGGATGGTTATACTACTGAAAAATAATGTAATTTTATGCAAACATGAAATTAGTTTGCAATATATCTTTTTCACTACTATTAATTGTCAACTTCCTCAGTCCCCCCCCTCCCCCATTCTAAATCTGTATATACTTTTCTAATTGTATCCCTCCCATATTCTAGATACTTAAATATTCTTCTATTTTTACTCTTCCTAATTAAATTTTTACTATCCTACCAACACTTCTTTAAAGCTTTCTCTATTACCCTACTCACACCCTCTCTTTTAAATCCTATGTGTTCTTAAATAGATACATATATATCTCCTCTATTTATATATAGATATATATATCCCCCTCCTTATATAAATATATATAATATCATAATAAAGATAGAGGATATATATATGCCCATATACATAAACACTCACACATTCATCTATTATATTATTATGCTTAATATATTACTAAATATATCTACATTTTGTAATTCCAGGAACCCACTAAATGGTGATGATTAGAACGTTGCTAGTTTGTACAGCAACGGAAGACGTGACAAATGAACACGGTGTGCCCATAAAGCGTTCCGTTACTACCGCCACGTTTCGCTTGCGGAAACTGAGAGTGAACTCACTTGAGAATGTCCTCCGCTTCCGGCAACCAGCTCCTCTTGCGGGCAGAGTTGAATTGGAGGGAGGGTCCCCGACGGCCCCTATTAAACAACTCGCCGTCGAAGTCCAAGGTGGCGACGGTGCCGGGCAGCCAATCTAAGGTCTCAGGCGTAAACGACTTCCAGCGAGTCACGAGGATACGACGCAGTCTCTGAAATAATGTAAAGAGGAGTCGCATTATGTATACTATCGTGGACCTTCCAAGCAAATACACGACTTACAAACTAGCTTAACCTAAAACAGCAGACAAGGTACCAAACAATCAACTCGGGTGCCGGAAACCTACATATATAATTGACAGGGCTAGTTAATACACAAATATTGAGTTACTTTTTACCTAACAAGGGATCTAAATAGTGACTTAAAAATCCATGAACCACGTAACGTTTTTAACTTACGTTAACTAGCCGCTACCCTATATAACACCAAGAAGACATTAAACCTGACCTATCCGCCCTACCCCCCTCCAAACTGTGTTTCGTAAAGTTTCACATCAATAGTTAATATATTATTTAATGGAGAAGTTTTTGCGTTACTAAAATAATGGGACTCAGTTTTAATTGCGAATGTGGGGAATGCCAGGCCTCCATCCGTGGTTCGGATCCCACGTTAAACTGTAGGTCCTCCATTTCATCTCACAATCACCCTACCATTACACATTAGTGCAAGTGCATACAACCCGAACGGGTAGTAAGATGCGGTGCTAATAATAATTATAATATTAATATTTATAATCGGAAGTTATCTATAGGCTAAGCATGTTTGCTAACGGTGAAAATAGGAACGATGATATTCTTTTTTCAACATTCGAATCTAAATATAAGATCTGTGTTACGTAACACTGTGATGTACCCTCTCCCCATGTAACACCATGCACCCATTCCCCTCTCATCATCGTTACGTGGCTTATGATGACCCCTTGTGACGTCAACCTAGACCTATGTGGTTTGCCACTGATGGGTAGATTGAAGTCTTAGTTCCATGTGTGAGTGTATTAGTGGTATTTATTTCCTAAATAGTTTTACACTCTCCACGCAAATGCAGGTGCATTTCATTTAAATTCCACATCCATCATTTCTACACCAGCAGTGAAAATATATGGATGGCTCTGACGATTAGTAAATGTTTTGGGGAAGTAAACCTATAAATAACGAATATAGTTCAGACCTGACACCTCTTGCCGACAAATCCCAGGAGCTCTTTGTCCCATTTCAAGATGGCGTTCTTCAGTTCGGGCGTAAGAAATACTTTCCAATCGTCGTTCCACTCCGCAAGGCTTTGTTGCTTCGTTTTATCAGAGCAGGTTT
Source organism: Timema californicum (assembly GCA_902141385.1). Taxonomy (NCBI): domain Eukaryota; kingdom Metazoa; phylum Arthropoda; class Insecta; order Phasmatodea; family Timematidae; genus Timema; species Timema californicum. Next base: position 165,896 of record CABFOW010000096.1, on the reverse strand, counting down.
TTCTGTGCGCGTGCAGCAATAGATCTTCAATAACGGTTCCCGCTAAAAGGGTTGAACACAGAAATTAATAAACAGACATATTGGACTTTGTTGTGAGCCGTGCTTTAACGTCGATCCAGGCTTTACACGTATTTTCACCGTGAGGTTTAGATGAGTATGGTAGAATATTTGAGGAAATGTACCTGCATTTACATGGAGTGAAAGTGGGGAACCAGTTAAGGGAAACCACCCTCTTTACACCCGGTTGGTTTTCGAAACCCGATCTCCCCATCACCGAAAACCCCGTATATTGTGAGACTGACGTCTTAAACACGTAGCCATGTGGGTTATCGATCATAAATAATAATAAAACCGAGATAGATAAGAATACTGAAAGGAAGAAACTCAAAGAAGATATTCAGCCAAAATTGATAATTTGTGACAATGTTAATAGCTAATTTATTTAAATTAGTTGAAAAATAATATCTGGACACGAGACTCGAATCTGAAACCTTTGGTTTAGCGTGACAATGTAACATGAACATATCCGTAATTACAACCATTTACAGCTTATGTTCTGGTATTTATTATTTCATTAGTGCTATTTAATAGGTATTGATTGATATCTATCAAATGTAACAACCTAAAATCACATTACTTGACGTATTAATATATGAAAATGGTTTTAGTATTTTTTATTTAAAAGTGTCTTCCTTTCTGAATCTGACTGGATATGCTTGATATAGTGTTCAATAGTAAATTCTGACTATTATACGAAGAATCTTTTTTACATTAATCATAAAGTAATTGTTTGACCAGGGGTCAAAGGTGTGGCCCCTGCATGCTTTACAGCCGCACCTAGTCCTAAAAGTAAGCTTTGAATCTATTTTGTTGCTTTTTGTTTAGATTAACTATTAAAAAAATAACTTTTTATAAATTAATTAATATAATACAGGATGTTCAATCCTCGGTCCCGGCACAGATTTATCTGATTGCCAAACGCTTCCTTCACCTCTGACAAGAAGTGTATTAATCACATTTTGTGAATGTGTGGAATTCCAGGCCTCCACCGTGGTTCGGATCTCACGTTAAACTGTAAGTCCTTCATTTCATCTCACAATCACCCTACCATTACACATTAGCGTAAGTGCGTATAACTCGAACGGGTGGTGGTAATAATAATATAATCCAGTGATTTTCAACCTTTTTCATCTCACGACACACTTAGAAAAGTATTAAAATTGTCAAGGCACACCGTCAGTTTTTTAAGGAGACGTTTTACCATTATAATAACGAGAATTTAAGCTATGTTTAAAAGTTACCAAGCTATAATTCTAATAGATGTATTATTTCTAAAAATAAGGTTGACCATAGATTTTTAAATATTTATTTGTATTCTTCAAATTTTTATCGTTAGTTTTTTTTAAATCGCCAAACTCTCATGGCACACTGGTTGAAAAACGCTGTTTATAATCGGTAAAATTTTAAAATAAATTTTTAAAACAACATACAAATATGTATAAATGTACAATCTTTCTGTTATCTCAATTTTTTGTTTTTTAATAGTATTTTCTAATCCAATGACTTGTTTCCTTTAAAGTTTGTTGTGATATTTTAATTTTAAAAATATACATTTACTTAATAATTATGTTTTTAATTTATATTTTTTTTAAAAGCAAGATTTTCTAATACTCAAACCATTCTGCCACTGAATTGGGTGTCAAGTTAATTAATCTGTCACCTGCATCGGCGCACACTAAGAGTAAGTGCCAAGTTTATATAAAGTGGTTTTCCAGTAAAAGAGAGGTCATGGTTCAAATCCAGGTTAGTTACACTGAGGGTGGTTTTTCCTCAAGGATTTCCCTATGTTACTACAGACAAATCGGGGGTGTGGGGAGGTACATTTCCTCTAAATTAAACCTTTTAATCTCTGCATCATTATTGTAAATAAAGTGAGTACAACACGAACGTGATTAGTAAAAAGTCAATCAATAAGTCATTTAGTTTACAAATCTCAAGTTCAGTGTCCCAAATAAAATAGTATTTTCCTTCCAAAGTGAAATGTAAGCTATTAGCCAAGGAAGTACTCACCCAAACCATCTAGAGGCCCATTCGCAGTTTCATCCCAGTCGTGGAGAGTTCCCAAGTTCTCTAAGAGCGGAACCAGGAAGTCCAAACACAGCAGATAAAGTCGTTTAGGATTCTTCAATATGGGCATTATCAGCAGAGCTACTGTAATTACACAATGCAGGTCATTACACTACTTTAATTGCTAGGAGACATTTTCGTTGTAAGGATCTTAGAAGAAGGACCCATTTTAATTCGGTAATGTTTTCAGATGGCCTTAATTAATCTGAATTGCTTTTGAAAATAGGCTTTTTCCTGAGTGAAACAAATAATAAAAGTTATTTTAATCTTTAGCTGTAAATTCTCATATTTAAATATTGTATGAATTGATAAATGTTATGCTCCTTAATCCAAGCAAAATATATATTTAATTTAAAGACAATTTTTAAATAAACTTAATTTAATTTGTCTCAAAAGTTGTTTGAGATTTTGAAATATTTGCATTCGTATTAAGGGCAGCACCTACTTTAAAGGGAACAATCATCTATACAATATTGATAAATATAATGGTGTGTGTGACGCTTCAAACCACAAAAATATTCCTCAATTAACTTATAATTTTCTATTGTGACCATAACATATCATTGTGTTTTTAAGAAAGGTTATACCTTATTACACCCTCAGCCGATCCTATAGACAAGGCCCCTAAACTATAGGATAGAGAGGATGGAACAATACAAGGAAAATATCAACAGTAAATAGAAAAAGTTTACAACAAAATATTCTTTTATTGCCAAAAATATTAACAAAACACGGAAAGGACGGCCTTATTTTTAAAATATCCTATAGCTACTATTCTGAAAGAAAACATTGATATATTTGCGTCGGACTTAAGGTCCTTCAAACATAACGTTGTTACTGGTTGCTCATAACCAAAAAACAGGACTTAAGGTCTTTCAAAGAATAAATTAACAACAAATTTTACCTATGTTCTCATGACATACCGAACTCAACTAAACTTCACGTAAATTCTATATTTTACAAATATATTTTAAAGTTAAATTAACTTGATCCCAACATAAGGTTATCAAAGAAAACACAAAAAATTACTAAGTCTAACGCAATTAGCATTTACGTTAAATATTACGTCGGCTAATCTATGTAGGCCCCTCTTTCGTGACCTAAATAACTCTTGTAAAACGAACATAACATAAACAAGGATAAAGTTCATTTCTTAGATTCTACATTTAACGTTATTTTCTAACAGTTACATTTATATTGCGGCAAAACAACTTTCAAAAATGATCCTACATATTTACAATTAACAATCTTACGAGTAGTGATAGTTAAAGTGAAGTTAACATTTACTTTACATATTTACAAAAAAACAATCTATCCTGCTTCCTACATCAGACTGACGAGCAGTGATAGCCAATGTGAACTTTACATTACCATTACATTTTTACAAGAAAATATGCATCCTGCTCCCTACCCCTGACCGATGAGCAGTGATGACTAAAGTGAACCTTCGTATTTTTGTTACATTTTTACAAATAAGCACGCATCCTGCTCCCTACCCCTAACCGACGAGCAGTGATGGCTAAAAGTGAGTGAACATTCGTATACAATTTACCAACCTCTTTATAATGAGCCTAGAAACACGGATACAAAGGGGAGGGGTTTACACTTCCAACTCAGTTACGCCCAAATAGTCCATTACGTCATTCTGACACAACTTGGTAGGTTTTCCCAGCCGCTGATTGGACGCGTCGTTGTAGCTCGGCAGTATTCTATTTCTCTACCAATGTGCAAGCTTGAAAGTTCGGCGTGGCATTTTCATATCCCTCCGCCAGACGGCAAACCAGGGTCAGTTGATTTGGCAGAGGGAGGTCAAGTAAACATCGGCTAGTTTATTTCCAATGATCGGGTGGAGTAGACCGTAGCCGTTCTTCGAGATGTTGTTGCCCAACTCTTGTTTATTAGTGCGTTTGACTCGCCAGCGGCGTAGCCAGGGAATCCGGACGAAGGTACGTTTGAACAGTTACTTAACTTCACTGTTTATAATGGATTTTTCTGAATGTTTGCTTTGAATAATGGTTGGGGCTAGATAGGGCTATAATAGAGAAGAATACTATTATAGGTTTTTTTGGAGGTTATTTCTGGGGGTGGGTAGTACGTATCTTGGCAATTTTATTAGTGATATTAGGTTAGGTGGGGAGTAATTGTGCAATACAAGGCATTGTATTGTTACAACCTGGTTCCTAAACCTTTTATCATAATCTAAAAATGTATATAAATTGTTTAGATCGTCTTTTAATGTAAGCCAATTTAGCCGTTATATGTATTTTCTGATTTGCGCAGGTCCAAGTATCGTTAATTTTACACAAACTTATTAGGCGTTTTTTATTTTATTTTGTCCGTCAATATTTTAAAATGACAAATCTATACTTGAGTATTGTCAGTAAATGTTCTTTAATCCGTCCTCTTAAATACATATTAGTATAATATATATATTTTATTTTAAACTTTAAAATGTGTACTGATCATATTTACGTTTATAATAAAAATATATATAATTTCATCACCAGAACATACTTACAAAATATTACAACTTCTTGGGATTATTGGAATGAATATTATTTAATAACTCGAATTTTGAATAAATATAATAAAACTGAAATATATATATGTGCTTGTTTCGCATGAAAATTCAATAAAAAGTAAGAAATGTGTATTTATTTCTCAAAGAACTATTCAATAATCTTGTTAATTTAGTTCCGTGAATAGTTTTTTATTTCTATAAATATCCTACCATTATTGTAATATCTAAAGATATTGTCACAGGATTGTTTGCTAACAATGGGTTTAATATTCAGTATATCAATAATAATCACATTTAAATCAACTTGAACGCGATTCTTATTAAACTTTAATCTAATTATAAAACCTTATTTATAGATTTTTACTCATTTACTGTATGGTATAAAAATTGAATCAAATTTTGTGTAATTTTTTTTTAAACATTATGGAACTTTTACACATTTTTAAGAGATGTGAATGTTATACGATAATTACCCTACCTTGCTTAGTTACGTGCCTGGGCTAACAATGATATCTTTCAGCAACTATTATTCAAAGAGCCAGCCTTGTATGTAACGTAATTGATCACGAGTCATTTTAATTCATTCTTTACTGGACGGATGTTTCAGATCACAATTGATAGCTAAACAAAAGCATTTACAACCACGATAATTAGCTGTTCCAACTTTGCAACCGCTTGATTTTTGATAATGCCAATAATCACGCTAGCCGTTACTCTACATGCCTTTAACTCTGGCGTTAACAACATAATTAGAGCCATATCAGTATTTTTATAGACTTTAACAATACGTTTGACTAACGTTTTTAAACAGGTACGTAAAAACAACGGTTTTACTACTCATTATAATTAGTAGCGATAGTGGTATTATCTTATCTTAGTAATTTATTTAAAAGACGAGTCACTAGCCCCTAATCTATGGAATGGAGATTGAATGAGAAACTTAGAATTAATACATTAGCATTAGCATGAAGATAAAAAATAAACATATCTCTGAAAATTTAGTATGGAAAACTGTCATTTAATAAATTCAGTTGAGATTCTAACACCAATTTAAACGTCAACAGCAATCAAGTGCTATGTGAACCAAGCGTTTTGGACCCCTAAACCATCGTTGCTTGTACTATCAATACCGATATATCTGTATATATACACTACTTTATATTATTATACCCGCTTCGGTGACCACGTGGACTAACGCGCTACTCTTGCAATATACTAGACTGCCGATGACGGGGAAATCGAGGTTCGAATCTCGGTTGGGTGTACCAAGAGTGATTTTTCCAAAATGGTTTTCCACTGTCCCTTCACGCGAATGCAGTTACAATTCCTATTAATATACACCTCCTAATTCATAAAACCATTATCATAATTAGTACATAAACGTATGACCTAAACGGGTAGTAAGACTGGGTGCTAAAAACAATCAATCAACCGTATAAGTATGGTAGACTGTAGCAACTCTTAATTTAGGGAACCCTTTGCTGTATAAATAATTATAATTTATCCTATCAGAGATTGAATCCGGGCTTACGGTCGCGTGACGAGCTCCAAGTCGATCACAAGTTGTCCGCTTAATCGGTGCTAGCAGTTTTGCTAAAGTTCAACTCATCTCCACTTGGTCCGCTCTGCCCGGGATGTTCGGTACTGGAGAGCCAATAGAATCTCAAATTCAACAATCAAAAATCAGTGCGCATGCGCTATAGAGCTAAAAGTAAGCAGACAACTTCGTTGGCCGTTGTGAGAAGATTTGAAATAACCCATTAATGTAAAGCTTGCGTATCAATGTATTGGATTGTAACCGACATAGAGCTATAATTTGAAAACATTCATAGGGAGAGTGTTCTAAAATATATATGTATCCACTAGAAAATAAAATATGTTGATAATCAGTTGTTTTAATTTATTGTTGCAATGCATCATGGGTCAATTTAAAAATTGTGTGAGTTGCACGCAAATTCTGCTTTCTATTTCTCGGCGTACGTGTGAATCAAGCTATATCCGCTTGCTTCGGTTGAATAAAAAAACACCACTATTTTTAGTACTGGGAACACTCAGTTCTCTATAAATACTATCAAAACATGACAATGTTTCTTCTCTTATTCCTTTCCCCCCTTAACTTTGAAAAAGAAACCCCTCACCCACCCTTCTCTTTTCCACTCTCAGGTTTCACAGTTCGGAGCGGGAAGAAATGAAGTTACTTCGATCAATCACGTGGTCGTGACGGCTCTCAACATTAATTATTCCACTCGGCAGAGCTTTAATTGAACGTCTGTCTCCCGCATCGGGCCAAAAGGCATCGTAGACACAGTTAGCGACAGCTTGATAAACATCTCCGTGTAAACGTATTGTATGTAAATACAAGTTGACATTATTGTTTGCAAGGTGAAGGTATTTATTTAGCTCGTCTTTCATAGCGTAACGGTTTTGCTTTGTTATATTCTGTTGTCTGTTTTTGACTTTACTTCCTGTCTAAAACCAGGTATATTGTTCTATCATTTTCTGCGATTCTGTCTTCATTAAATCTGAAGATTAAATCATCCATCAACACAATAAATCAAAATATCTACCCACATCATTAAATATGTAAGCCAGTCCCGTGGTGTAGTGGTCAATTCACCTAGCCACTATCCTATGAATCCCGGATTCGATTCCTGGCTGGTACCATTGTTATTTTTCCCTTAAAGGGAATAACCCCTATGGTCACCAGTGTTTTGTTAATAAGTCTCAAATTAGGCTAAGACTAAGCCTGGCTCCACAACATCATCCAATTGCGGTTACGACTTAAGATAACCCCGACATGTAGACTCCGGTTAATGCTTTGTGCTGCCAACACACATGAGATGTCTCTACCTAGACGTTAAATACTCTCCCAGATAAATGTGACATATGATTTTTTTTAAAGTGTATGCAGAGAAAAATATTAGTATAGTCTAATCTGGTAATCAGAGAAGAGGAAGGTTGGGTTTGAATTCCTACTAGGCGTACTTAGATAAAATTTCTTAAATGCATTTTCCCTATCCCTCCACGTTCGGGTACATTTAATCTAAATTCTACGTATGCATCCCTGCCTGGAAATATGTGGATATCCTATACGAATAGTAAGATACACAAAACCACGACTATTAAATTATATGCACAGTATAATAGTTTGTAGCTCATTTAAATAAAACCATGGCAATTTAATTTATGCATTGAATTCTTTTTTTGGGTGACCCGGTGGTCTAGGGGTAAGGTATAGGACTTCTGTGCTGGGGATCCTTGGTTCTATCCTCGGTCCTGACACAGATTTATCTGATTACCAAATCCTTACTTCACCTCTAACAAGACGTGTATTAATCACAACTTGTGAATGTGGGGAATGCAAGGCCTCCACCGTGGTTCGGATTCCACGTTAAATTGTAGGTCCTCCATTTCATCTCACAATCACACTACCATTAAATCATTAGCGTAAGTGAGTATAACCCGAATGGTTAGTAAGACATGGTGCTAATAATAATAATAATAATAATAATAATAATAATAATAATACTCTTATTTTGCAGAGCCCGAATGGATAGTAAGACGCGGTGCTAAAAATATTTGAATCACTTCTTTTTTCTATCACTTTATCTTACTACCTTTTCATGTTATAAGCATATACGCATATACGAGTATAATTATTCCGATCCGGTAAGGATGAGTAAGTAATCAGCTTAGAGGTAGTCTACACGCATTTGCGTGAAAGAAAAGTAGGAAAACAATTAGGATAAATCACCCTCATTAGGACCGACAGGGTTATGAACTCTGACCTTCCCATCATCAGCAGTGGAGCTTTACACGAAAGTGATGCCTTAAGCCATTCAGCCACTTAATCATTGAAACACATCTAACTACCCGTTTTAACTATCCGCAATTTTATACTCAAAGACTAGAGAGAAGTAAAATAAATTTCAGAGTAAATTATTATTATTATTATTATTATTATTATTATTACTATCATCGTAGCACTGCGTCTTACTACCCGTTTGGATTATACGATTAAGTACTAAATACGCTGATGGGCTAGGAATTGAGTAGGTTGAATTTAGAGGAAGTGAACCCACATTCGCGTGGATGGAGAGTGGAAAACCATTTAGGGGAAAACCCCTTCCAGTTCTCCCGACTGAGATTTGAACCTTGATCTCCCCGTCCTCGGCAGTCTAGCTCAACACGAAACAAGCGAGTTAGCCATCTACACCACCGAGGGGGGTTTCAGAGTAAATGTTGCTTGATTTTCTTCGAAGTAAACTATCAAATTATATTTTATAAATCATTTCTGTACATCTGTCCAGGATTTGAATCTTGACTTTCCCAACACTGGCAAACCAGTTAAGACTTGTCTTTTGCTCATTATGCCCACCGGTGCGGGACTTTTTGGTGAAGTAGGTTAATAAAGTCGATTTTATCACCATTTTATTGGACGTTAATCACGGGCATGACCGCTTGGAAAACTGGTCACAATTTCAATAAAAGGAAAGTTGACATCCTTTAGTAATCAATAGACATTTAATGGATACATAGTTTTAATTTTAATAATAAAGATACATTTATGGATATATAATCCTTGAAACCAGCTTAAAGCAGTCGTTTAGACTAGAGTCTATCACTTAAGAAGCAGAATGCGGACAACTGATGAATATGTATTCAATGAGTTAGATTTACGGCACATGCTAAGGCTATGCCCAATTATGTGTTATATAAAAATTATATTGATATCTCAATCATATCTAGTATAAAAAGTAGTGAAATTATAAGCAGAGAATGTTATCCGAATATCATGATTTTTAATGTATTTAAGTACGAAAATGTTGAACTTTTTTCTCTGTATCTTAAGAATTTGTGTACTTACCTAGTAACGATAGATGAAACGTTTGCATTATAACATATTTTTTCCCATTGAAATATTAAATCATTAAAATTTACTGTTCAAAAAATTTAAATTGAAGTCTTATTATAAAGTTAATAAAGGTAGAAAACGCAGATATTTTTCCTCCATGCACATTAAAGTTAGAACTGTACTTCAGTGGGATTAGCAATTTAACCTTAAGAAACAAGATTATGAAGTTAATTTTCGATGAACTCTACAATTGTCCATTCAAAAATAGGATGGGAAACTAAATTGGGAAAAAAACTACTACTTAAATTGGATATATTTTTTTATACGACAGTTCTCTTCTCGCGCTAGCAGAGTTTTTTAATATTAATTTCCTTTTCATATACTAAGCCTATGGACATATTAAAACATATCGACTGATGTGAATAATTTACAGTGATTGCCACCTCCCCCCTCCCCTCCCCCCCACCGCCGTTGAAGGTTATTAAGATCCGCCTACAGATACCGCCTGCGGGCGTAGGCAAAGAAATGTATTTATCTGAAACGCGTGAAGCATAAGCAAATAACTCCAGGGGTGTCCGTTGATTATAAAGTAGGAATTTTAAAACATTGTATCATAGGACGGAATTATAAAGCACAGATCATTTTCTTCTTTTGGCACATAGAATGTATTGGTTTTGCTTTTTTAAATTTATCTTGACAGTATATATTATATATATATATATATATATGTTTGTGCATTAATTATTGTTCACTAATGAACAGAAGAATTAAACATAGAGTCTGTATCGTGTATACATATTATATAACATTTATTTTTATATTGATAATAGTATGGGTGTTTAAATTGTATTACTATACTATGTACACTTTTTAGGTATTTTTGTTAAGAGTATATGCTTTTGTTTAAAGTTGAATTTTGTAGAGTTTTGCAAGATCTACGTTAAAACGAATGGTTTCTTTTTGAGATCTTAAGCCTATAATAATATACACTACAAGTTACATAATCTAAATACAAATTTCATTTTTCCCTATTATCTAGACTATAGTATAGTGTAATCCATTTAGTTAAGTTTAATACCTTTCAGGGTAAACGAAGTAATATATATGATATATTGTATACTTATTTAATCCCGGTATAGCTACAAAATTATGTATTATGTTAAAATGTTCAGATATTTTTTCTTGCTTGTTAATAGTTTTCACACTGCATTAAGTGTCAAGAATAAAACAACATGCAATCATAACATACTTTTTAAAGACAATTGGACATAAAAAATAGCTTTGGAATACTAAAAAAAATTCATGTAAAATTACTGAAAAAATTAAATATAAATTAATTAAACCATTTTAGTTCACGAGTAAAACTGCAGTCACAGATCTTTGGGCTTAAAATGTATTCAACACTAAAGTACTTACTTAAGGCGTTGATATTTACTCACTTTAAAAATGGCCACCTACGAATTACTTATTTCTTCTAAGGAATACGCCGTGAAACAACATGCTCTAACGCTCCAAAATACCGCACTAAGCTACTAGATATATTTATAACAGAATGAACTCTCATGAATAATCAATACCAACTACCCCTGCAAGCTTCGTTCTTCAGTTTAAATGGTACGAGTTGGTACTGTGAGCTACCCCGTCACTACAACATTAATGTTGGCAACGCAGGAACCAAGTTATTTACTCGTTGATTTCTTTCACGGGATATTTTATTTTTTTCAGATAAGGGTTACAGTATTAGCTTCTGAGATATTTTTTTTAGAATTGACACTAAACCGCTTTAATCTAGTCTTATAAACGTAATTTTTGAAAATAGAACATAGCGCTCCTACCCACCTCTTTTGGCCTGTAGGGTTTTGGGCATCTCCTTTAAAGGAACGTTGATATGTGTTAATTTATCACTCACCTTTTTCACTACCGTAGCTTTCGATGTCACACATTGTTATTTCGTCACTGATAAACCAACTTTGTGAGGGTTATTTCATCACATATATTGTGTCAATTTAATCCCTTATTTTATGTGTTAAGGATAATTTTAGTGAAAAAAATGAAGGCAGCTAGATACTAGATGAATACTTCTGGCCCGAGTAAATATTTAGTACAAATTTATAAATAGTTAGTAAATGTATTGATAAATAACACTGTTCAAAAAGATGTTGTCCCAGAGAAAATAAAGGGTGACCTAAATGTATTATTTTTTCCCACTGATTCCAAAACTGGTCTCAAAATCTTCCTATCACGTATAGTTCTAAAGTTATTTCCACTTTAAGATTATAAGGTACATAAGGAAACTCTTTTCCAACCGGAATGGTTAGCAATCTTAGTCAAGATGACAGCACGACGCCCCCCGCTCCCCCTTTCTCGCTTTATGTCAAACCCCTCAAACCTCTCTTTACAACCTCAAGCTTTTCAAAGCCATGTAATTGACCTACTTTGGACATGATGAGTCAGATTTTATCTACTCGCTTATCGTCCGAGTCAGATCAGCACTCCTGGGAAGTTGGTGGTCAGAGTTTGTTCTGTAAACATCTAATTCTGTGTGTTTCTTTATCATAGACTGTTATCTATTTAGTTCACTGTACATTTTATAGTATTTATAATACACAATGTCTAGAAATCGTGTCAATCATCCGGACACTTTTTACTACATTTGCGGTGAGGTAACATTTAAAAATTGCAAACGTGGTTTTACTCCACTCATTAAAAATTGCTCTAAGTTTACTTTTGATGCATATTGCTGAACATTTTGTTGTTGTGTCGCTTGCGTCAAACTCCCAGCGGGTTTTTCAAAGGGTTCTCAGCACATGAATTTTGCTGTTCCAATGATTTGGTGGAAAACAAAAGATCACTCTACAGATAGTTACTTAATTCTTACAAACATCACAGGAATTAGTTATAAATCAAAGCATAATGTGACATATCCTAATTTACCATCCGCCTCATAATGAGGAATTGTTTGTGCCAAGGCCTCCAGAAAATGACACACTTAGTGATGATGAACAAGACGAAGAGCCTGTAGATAGAGCATAGTGATGATGATGATGATGTTGATAGGTTTGATCCAACTTTTGAAGCGTCTTGTGTATCTTCTGAAACACAAGGTGATCTCAATTATCTCGTCCAAGATTTGAACCTATTTAAAAGTCAAGCTGAATTGTGAGGTTTCAGATTTAAAGGCTAGAATCTCCTATACAAAGAAACAAAAGTATGTGTTTTTATAAGCAAATTATAGTAACTTTAAGGATTTTTTCCCCTTAAAGAAGAACTTTTTTTTTTAATTTATGTTTGTTCCGTTATGGAAGCGCTTGATCACGAGTACAAAATGAAGAAGTGACTTTTATTTATAGATTCTTCTAGAGTTTGCTTGAAAGGTGTGATTCTTCACAATGGAAATAAGTTTCCATCAGTGTCGATAGTTAGTGCTTCCGATATGAAAGAAACCTATATGAAAATGAAACTTTTACTAGAAAAAATCAAATATGAAGAAGACAAATAAAATTCCTGTGGTGATATAAAAGTCTATCGCTTGGATTTCAACTTGGTTTCACGAAGTACTGATGTTTTCTTTGTGAGTGGGGTAGCGAACGCCACCAACCCCAGGAAATGAGAATGTTGTCAATATACCACTTATTTATCCAGAAAAAGGGTATCCACCCCCACTACATATAAAGCTTAGTATTATAATTAACTTTGTTAAAGCAATGGATAGAAGTGGACCTGAATTTACATAGCTAAGGAAAAAATTCCCAAGGATCAATGATGAAAAGATCAAAGAGGGAATCTTTGTAGGACCTCAAATAAGAGAACTAATTCAAGATGACAACCTCGATGGTCAGTTTAACGAAGCTGAAAATGTTGCATGGGAGTCTTTCAAGGGTATTTACGTGTATTGCTTAGGGAAATATATAAGGTAGACCAATGCAAAGAAATAGTGGATGATCTCTTAAAATCTTACAAGACCTCGGGATGTAACATGTCTTTTAGAATACATTTCTTGGATTCGCAACTGGATTTATTCCTAGTAAATCTTGGAGCAGTCATGATAAACGATTCCGCCAAGATATTTCTGGCATGTAAAAGCAGTATTAGGGCAAGTGGAATCCAAGAATGCTTTCTGACTATCATTGGACCCTTGAGAGGTATTACCTTTTAAGTAAGATAGTTCTTTTGCTATTTATAAATTTGAATAAATTGAAAATTGACATGTAGACACCGGAATCGAACCCGAAACATTTGTCTACACGTACTAATTCTCTTCCGCTGATCTCCGCACCTATAATAATTAATTCACCCCCCAACCTTGTATACATATTTAATTGTATAGAGCTGCTTTCTTTCATGTATTGTCAAGGAACATAATATTGTAAACTTTAATTGAGTGTCACTCAAAATCCTTACGTGATAGAGAAATTCTAAAAAGATATTTGAATTCAACAAAAAAAAGTACTATTTTATTCGCCTATTTTCGTTTGTAAGACATAAAAAAAAGTTGTTTTAGACCAGTGTAATATTCACCATTAAATTAATTAGAGTAAAGAATTACACCTATACATGCCCCATGGCTTCTTTGGTGCTGTCAGAAGCGAAAGCTGCTAAACACATGTTTTTGCAGATCATTTGTTTCGGCGTAGGGATACATAATTTGTTCTGGTAACTTTTCAAATCCATCAGCTTTGAGCTGTCAGTTAGTACCAAAGAACCCATGAGGCTACTGTAGTCACGGGAATAGAATCCGAGATCCTGTGCCCAGGTAATTTGTCCTATATTTAATTTAACTGTAATATGTATCTCGATAAAAGTCAATTACACGTTTCAAATAATTTGTACACATAGTATAATACAAAAATAAAAATAATGAAGTTAATTATAGGCCTATTTAATAGACAAGTAATACATTGGCGGTGTTAATCCAAAGTGGACCTGTCAAAGAAATAAAACCGTCACATTTATACTGTTGATTATTTTTAGCACTGCGTCTTAGGCTAGCTACCCACCCTGTTATACGCTTATGTACTAATTACACTAACGAGTTAGGAATAAGATAGGTTTAATTTAGAGGAAATGCATCCACACTTGCGTAGAGAGAGATTGTAAAACCGTTTAGAAAACCCACCGTCAGTAAACCTGACTGGGATAAAACTTTGGTCTACCTGTCTTCAGCAGTCTAGTTTATCACGTGAATAGCGCCTTAGACCATCCAGCCACCGAAACGTATTCCATTGTAAATTAAACTGGAATAGGTGTAATGTGTTATGGATTTCCTTAATATGTTTTAACTTAAGTTTAAAATTTTCTCTCAGGAGTATTTCATTTATAAATAAAACTGCATACAATACTAATTAGTTATGTGATCTTATCTCTCTACTAATTACATCAGCATTAAATAAACACCTTTCACAAGATGAAGAGAGAGGAGTACGAAAATCCCATAATAGTAAACATGGCAGCCAAATTCCACCGCCAATATGGCATATCAATGATCAGAGACCACTAAGTCAGATAAACTCCTACCTATACTGTTTGACAAGCAATTAGTTACCCCTCTTATCCCTTTCCCCGTGCTCTTGAAACACTTCACATAAACTAAACACATACGTTAATTAATTCGAATGATACCCTAATATCCGTACAAGCAAGCAGCAATCAATTTACCAGACTGCGATATGGACATAGGAGAGAATAGTGAAATAGTTTGGCTCATGTATGAGTGATTTGTGGAGGCGAGTTAACCCCTATTGCCTAGGCATGGTTAATCAATTAGGTTGGTAATCAGTCTAATTGGAATGTTTCCATTTGCGGTCCTAAGTTTATTTCTCTGGATGTGTCAATGACGTAAAATCATGTTCATTAATGTTGATTTCTACTGAGATACAAGAACTCGTTATGGTTTAATGATTTACGTAGTCTGATACTAATTGCGTTGTGCTTAGAGCTGTAATAAATAGTCTGATTAAACCCACTTGACCTTTTATTCCTCTTTACACCACGCCATATACACCTGCTACATCCCACGCGCCTCATAGATACCCATATTTAATTTATTTTCAATGCTATTTTTAGATATATAAACATTGTTTGCCATTTATTAACTTACTTTGTCTATGTAATGTTTTGTGGCAGAACATATTGACATCAAACTAGCTCACTAATTATTGTTACACTTTTCTAATCTTAACAAAAAAAAATGCACATTTTTCACTAAAACTACAATCATTTCATAGATAAAAGTCCATAGGATTTTGTGGTTTTTACCTTCTTTGTGCACAAACAAAATCCCTCCAATAACGTTATACGTCTACCAAAACATCGGCCATTATGATTGAGTTAATCACGTGACATATTGGAGGTCTTTAACCTAGTAGCGGCAGAATCGGTCATTGATCAAGGAGACATCGACCCTTGGATCGATCCATTCTGTACTATCGATATACGTCATGTAAATCGACCATTGGATAACATTAATCACTGAGAACGCCGTCAAATCTTAGCTGGCTACTTTTAAATTGAACGAAAATTAAGATTAATGCTATAATCAGTTGAATTTTGATTTAATAAAATATTAATTAATCGCTCTTTTAACATTTTATATCTATTTTTTATTTCTATTTAACTCTTTTCTTTATTAGTTTTGTTTGAAACACTAATTAATTATTTAATTAAAATCAATTTAGGCTTCGAAGCTTTGAAATGGAAGTTTTTGGCTTGTATTTTTTTTCATACTCCACTACTTCTCTTTAATAAATAAATACAAACTTCTAAACAAAAATTATTTAAAATCCAATTAATGATAATAGAAAATTACTTAAAGTTTTTCCAGTGATTTTACAGTAAGGCAAAGGACATTAGTCTATTTAAAAATTATTTGTGTGATAAAGAAGTAGAGCAACAATTTCATTTTATTAAAATTTGGTTCGGCTTGCACCCCTTATCATCCATAAAACATTATTTTGCTGAGGATTATTTCAAAATATTTAATGTATATTTTTAGTCTGTTAAAGACAAGTAGAAACTCTTTTTCTCATTTTTATTATTATTAAAAGTATTATTCTGTCAAATACCAAAATAAACATCAAGGCGTATTTGCTAGCCACCTTCACCATTAATTATTAGACCTAGCCAGTTTTCTGAGTAACCATTTTTTATTCACATCTAGAAATAAGGCTATTTTAATTAAATTGTCTATATTAGTATTATAGTACAGTCCAATTTTCAAAATACAAATATATATTTTGGATGCCCAAAATTGATAATATTTTACAATTTTATTGGTGATATTCAATAGGTATCTTTCAAAAGTGACAGCTGCAGATAACATGACTTGACATATAAATACGTGAAAGTAGATCTAGAACATTTTCTTGCTATCAGGTAAAAAACTCTTCCTAATAAAATTGGACTGAAATAATATTCTATTTTTTACTTTTATTCTAGCTGGTGCAATTTCATAAGTGGGTCGAACATAATAAGAAAGTTTATGTGTATTATTTATTCATCCATACATCCTTTGTGCTCACTACTATTATACATGTAATGCCAGTGTCAGTCACAATAAAGATTTTCATTAGACCCTTCACTTTACCACTAAATGTTTTCACAACCAATTAGGGTAGTTTATGTCTATGAAAGCTTTCTTATCATTTTACTTTATATAGAGAGGCAAAATATAGCGAAATATAAGATATTTTGCTCATAGCTTATGTTATCGTTATAGTTATTATATTTTAGCATTTAAAGATCACTTTCAAGCAGGCCTGGTTTGCAAGACCCTACGTACGGAGCTACTTGATGCGTGTTTTGTGACTGCGTGGGACCACAGAAGTTAATCATGTGCTAGTAAATATAACCGGTTTGCTTAACACCACGTCCGGGGCTACTTGATGCGTGTTTTGTGACTGCGTGGGACCGCAGAAGTTAATCATGTGCTAGTAAATATAACCGGTTTGCTTAACACCACGTCCGGGGCTACTTGATGCGTGTTGTGTGTATATATATATCAGTTAACTGATATATAAATATGCTCAAATAACTCATTGACATTTTATGGGTTCTACTCAGGTGTTTTCAACGTCGAGGAAAAGCACATAATAATTAATTGTATTCGTATCCTCTTCTTTATGACTTTGTCCTTGTTAGTAAGAGTAACCGCTGTTTATTTTTATATACTTACACTCACAACATATCATATTCTGTAATATTTATTTTTAATTTAAAAAAAATTATCGTATACAATAGATATTTGATATAAGTAAAATGTCACATTAACAAATAATTATGCATAAGAAGTATAATTGGTTTTAGTTTATAATCATATACTTTTCTCATAGGTTCAATTTTAGTTAGATCACAAGGGTTGATTTTATTTCCCCTTAAATTACCTTTATTGAATTAAATATAGCTTTCATACCAAGGAGACACAGGGTATTAAATCAAACGTGTCTCAGGGGGTAGAGGAGGGGTTTAAACCAGCCCTTTTATTCAAAGGGTTGTGCTTCCATTAGCTGACGAAGGAAAGAGAAGGGGACTCTCAACTCGTGCAACTCGACCCCAGTAAGGGTTACCACCTTGTGACATCAAACTAAAACCAGGGTCACAGCAAAGACAAGGAGGTTAGAATTAAAGTGGTGTGTTGTATTAGAAGCTAGACAGAGGAATTTGGCCATGGTGTGAGGAATAAGGGATGGAAGGGGTAAGTGAAGACTTGGGGGGGAATCATCGTCCTAGGAAGAGTTCCGTCGTCACTTTACCTTGTCATTACCTTTGTATCCTCTGCCTACCCCATCCCCCTTCCCACTCACATACTCTCCCACTAACCAACCTCCCTCCCTTCCGCTCTTTATCTCTCTTGAACAAACTAATTCCCCGTACCGTCTTGGCGAACCTCATTTCCACTTCTCAAGGGATCCACTCACTGACTTAGCCCCAGTCAAGGAAAATTATTTCATTTGTTTTAACTAACCTCCTCTATGGTTAGCTGGATGGTGGGAAATTGTTTCGTTTGAGGAAGTTTAAACGTGTAAAATAATAATTGCAGACACTTAAGAATGAGTTTATCCTTAATTTTCTCGTGTAGCACCACATACACTCGAATTTGTGTATAAATTAACTTAGATGTAGACCTATGAGTTAACTCATTTTAGCTAACTTGATATTTAATATAATTTAGTTAAACATCATATAAAATTAATAACAAATCACTATATATATTGGTGACTTGGTGGTCTAGGGGTAATGTGTCAGACTTCTGTGCTGGGGTTTGGGGTTCAATCCTCGGTCCCGGCACAGATTTATCTGATTGTCAAACCCTTCCTTCACCTCTGACAAGACGTGTAATAATCACAACTTGTGGATGTGGGGAATGCCAGGCCTCCACCGTGGTTCGGATCCCACGTTAAACTGTAGGTCCTCCATTTCATCTCACAATCACCCTACGATTACACACTAGCGTAAGGGCGTATAACCCGGACGGGTAGGAAGACGTGGTGCTAATAATAACACCATATAAATTGACATACGCTCTCATATTATTTGATTTATTTCAACGATAATTTTCTAAGAAATATTTTTTTTCCCTTGCGTTTAACACCTAAGCTATTATGGTGAGGGTGTATGAAACGTAAGAAAATGTGTTTATGCAGTTTTTATAGCAAGACTTCTTTGGCCGGAATAAATAAAATATTGCCCCAGTAGATTATTATTAATAGCACTGCATCTTACTACCCGTTCGGGTTGTACGCACTTACGCTAATGTGTAATCGAAGGGTGATTTGTGAGATGAAATGAAGGACCTACAGTTTAACGTGGAATCCGAACCACGGTGGAGGCCTGGAATTCCACACATTCACAAGTTTGCTCCAGTAGAAACATAGTTTAATTTTCTTCACATGGTGATACCAACAGTCGTTGAATATCTGTCATGAGAATGGCAGAGTTAGATGAGAAACTTTTTACGTGAAGAGAAAAGGTTGTCATTAAATTCTGGGACACCTTGACAGATATTCAAAAACAACTGTTGATATATTCATGCATGTGAAGAAAATTAAACTCTATATTTCTGCTGAAGAATTTTTTTTTTATTTTGACCAGAAAAAAGTTTTTTTTATAAAATCTTTAAAACACTTACCTTTTCTCACGTTCCCTACATCCACACACAAAGTGTGGTTTTTAGAAGAAGTACGCAAAGAGTGGGCAGAGAGGTGATCTATCACATGTGGAAAACCACTATCCAGTTCATAAGTCATAGACTCAAACCTATACCTCCCTAATACGGGCAATACAATATATTATGAGAATTACAGCGTAGACCATGTAACCATTGTTGCGGGTACGCCACTACATTATAATTAATAGGTTTGAGGCCGATGTTGAAATCTTCAATCATAGTTCCATGTGAGAGTAAAGCTAGTGTTCTAGATTTTGGTTATTCGATTTAATCTTATCTCAGTTTTCCTGGCGGATGGAGGAATGCATTTCTGAGGTGGGGCAAACTATCCCCAGATGATAGTATAATACATGAGAATGCTGAGGGTGGAAAGAAGAGGGGATTTGTGGTTTAACTTGGGTTCCGAACCACGGTGGAGGCCTGGCATTACTCACATTCACAAAACGTGAAAGCACACCCTTTGCCAGAGGTGAAGGAAAAGTTTGTTAATCAGATAAAAATGTATACCGGGACCGAAATTTGAGCCCCGGACCCGTAAAACATAAGTCTGACACCTCACCCCTAGACCACAAGGTTCTTTTATATTTCCATATGAGTTTGGAAAAATGTGTATTATTTATTTGAGTCCTTTATCAAAACCTTATTGGTGATAATCTTGATTGTTTTTTAGTATAATCGTTAAAATAAATTTGTTAAATATGATAGCCGGGGAAATTACATTGGGGTAAACCAATCTCAGTGCATTCATCTAGAATCGGAACCGAACCACCGTTCTTGGTCATAAAAGGCTGCAAGTCAGGAACGTTGGCGCTGGGCCAACTCTGTCGGCGATGCGTAATTCCCTTACCAATTAAAGTGGCCATGTTATTTCCACGTGTGTAACTTGAGAATGTCTAGGCCTATACTCCTGACCGGCAAGGCTCTTTGCTCTGGTCCGGGAGGCTGGGAGTAGCTAGATCTAGCACCTGGGATAGATTGGTCACAATGTGGTTTTCAGTTATCTCCCAATGCGGATGTGCAGTACAATTTTTATAAGACGAACCTTAGTTGAAAAATTAAAAGCTACTCGATATACTTTCACGTATTTATACGTCAAGCTATGTGATCTACAACTATCACTTTTGATAGAAATTATCAATACCCATAAAATAATATTAATGTGATATGACAATGTTGAGCAAAAAAAAAAAAGTTTTTATTTTATAAATATTTTTTCCTACCATAGTCCTACAGTACTAAAACTACAATTCCTCAAAAAGTCATCCTGTTTATTCTACTCTATCAAATTAGAGAATTTAAGTACTTTATAATCAAAAAAACCTATCCGTTAGTGTGCAAAAAAAAAATGCCGTTTTGTCAATCTTATGCCCAGTTAACACATTAAAATATAATATTATTAATTTCTTCTACCAACTCCCTCATATATCTGTTTATCTCTTTGTAATATGCAGGTAGGTAGGGGTACATATTTCATAAGTGTAAAAGAATTGAATAGGTAACAAAAATAGATTATACAAATAAAAATGGTGATATGGGATTACAACAGTTAATGATGGGATTTAACTCCAGAAACATAGGAACTACCCGTAGCACGGGAAAAGAACGTATCCAAGGTGACACGGCAACAGTCAAATGGAAATTAAGTTGATAGTGGGTATAGGATTGCAAGACAGCTGGGCTAGCGCCAAACTTCCTCCAGAAAGGTCTAAAAAGAGAACATGGAGAGTTAGCAACATATAAAGCAAACCGGCTAATCATAAGGTTTTAGAGCTACCAAGCTACGTGTCGGACAAGCTACTTATCTTGGCTAAACAAAGGAACGACATCCAAAATAATAAACGGTAGTTCAGTTACACTAGTCGATGACTAACAAACAGGTGTCTATACAAAATTGTACTATGGCCGGTCCTTTCCCAGTGGGTACTGCCAGAGCACTCAATAGTACATTTATACCATTGCCCACTCCTTGGGGTACACATCAAATCTAGTACACACTTAACTTTAAATACTTTGACTAATGAGGTGCCAACAGGGGGAAAATAAAAATACTATTTGTGTGGGCCACTATACAAAACTAGCCGTGTTCCACACTTTGCGCACCCAAAATAGTAACACAGAAAAAGGGTGGCAACAAGAATGCTGTGAGATACTGTCCTAGATATGTCCTCAAATAAAGGCATTAGACAACCTGCATGTAGTCATACAAAATTTGAACATGGGAACATGACGCTCACGGCGCAATGATATATAGGGAAGTCATGAGGACTCTAAACGAAATAAAGAACTCATAGAGAAGGGAAGGCTTAAAGTAAGCTCCTAAGAAAACATAGTCATATAGACTACCTAAACAAGTCTGAAGGACTTAGAAATTTAATGAATACTTGGATCAATAAAGAAGATTCCCTGGGCGTCAAGGTGGTGACTCCCACGTCCCAAACATCGCGGTCAGCAGTATCATATTTAGGTTCTGGAGCAGAGGGTCCTTCTTCGAGGATATCCAAAGATGAACTACAAATTGGGAACCTAGGTATCGCCCATTATATACTCTTTTTCTGACTAGCAAATTGGGCATGTAAATAAGGAAAAAGGGATGGCAAGGGAGGGTGGGGGGGAGGGTAGAGCAGTGGGAAAAGAAGGTGCCAAAGAAGTCCGCCAGGGAGTAGTGTCCATAGCTCGCGGCATCGGACCAGCGATATGCAGGTCTTTCTTCAATGTTGAGTTCAAGGGGTTAGACGTCCGTTGAAACTGTCACGTCTTCTATTCCGCCATACTTGTAGAACAGTTGGTGAAAGCATGGTAATCGAATCCGGGAACAACCATGTAATGTGAGTAGAACATAAATAATAATATTATTGCAGTACATATCAATTTTAACTCTCTTCTTCGAATTATTTTATATTATTTAAGCAGTTGGTGCGTATTATAGCTTGTATATGTCATTTGAATTAAGTGACACTCTAAATTCTTATTTTTATAAATTTTTGGATTTATAAATCTACTTATTTGTGATGTAATCTTTTTTATAGTTTTATAAACATATATTGAAATAATTTTAGTTAAGTAGTTTTAGCTCGTTTAGCAAAAAAAATGTCAACTAGGCTATCAGAAATTTAAAATCATAATCCTGTAATTTGATTTAAATCTATGCTATGTTATTTTTAATTGCAAGGGGAGGGGGGTGTTAGACTATGTTAACGTTTATTATTAATGTTTACCATGACGGAGAGGTCGTTCCCCCCTTAATTGTTCACTATGTTTACAATAAATTCTATTAATAAACAATATTTTATTTAAATCTAGCTATTTATTTGTGTGTTTTGAATAAAAACACCTACTTTGGTTTTTTGACATACCTCTAGTTGTGCCAACACGGTAATGAATCATTTTTACTTCCAAAAAAAAAATCTTTGAACTTCCTTAAACATTGTAAATCTCAAGAAGATCACTAAAATTAGTAGTACAAATGGTTTTAGGTCTTATATGTTCATAATACAACAGTTTCCATGTTACCACACAACAAAATAAATAAACATAATTTTTTATTATCTTATTACTGACCACAAACACCTGTAGATTAGAGAGGAGTGGTGACAAATAAAACAAATTGAAACGAGGTTCAAGTTTACGCCACCAGAATTAGTTTTTATCACGTGATAGTTAAATGTCTCCTTGGTTTTAATTTACCTAAACTGGCCATTAGCACATTGTATTTCGATCTGTCATAAGACAACTGGTTTGGTGTCCTTTTAAATACTCATATATTTTACTGCTTGCCACCTGAACGTATCATTTAAATTCTATGTCCTTAACATGTTTATTAATAAGGATTTATGAGAAGTGCATCCTTACTTGAAGTGTAAGGCTTATTCCTTGAACTCGAACTTTTTTTTTTAAACAATGGGAGAAGGAAGTAACTCTGGACAATTGCTTCAATTTTATCGTATTTATTTAATTCTCGTCAATTCAATTATAAATTCAGAATATTGACAGTCAGAAATAATAGTTGTGCCCCATATCAGAAAATGGTCTCGAGAGATAACCTAATGTACGAGGATACTACAGGAATGGATGTGTAAATTTCCCAAAATGATTTTGCCTAAATTATAAGAACAAAATTTCACCGGAATTCTTCCAGCTTTTCTCAATAAGCCATTTTTCATCAAGATTCATCTCAATTACATCTTCCAGAATCTTCAACCATCGGAGGGTATAATCCAAATGGGTAGTAAGACGTGGTGCTATTGTTTTTACAACAATCAGTTAAGATTATAGGTAAATAAAATAATAATTCACTTTCGTTCATATCATAAAAATATTTATTTATACTTTTCATTGTCTAGTTATGACATTATTTATTTTCCTATTTTAAGAGACGTTTTACTTTTTAACACGGTTTTGTAAAAAAAAAAATTCTTTGTCAAAGTAAATAATGGTGGTGATTAAGCGAGATAAGATTATTAGCATTTAATTTACCTTTTCAGTAAAATTGAACAATTTCTTGTCAATTTTAAATTATATTAGTAAAGCTTCACAAAATGTCTAGCTTTAAGAAAAGTCTATGTAGGCCTACTACTGAAAATATAAGACAAACAAGTGACACAAATGTTGGTTTTTTCTTTATTAAATGTTTACCCTCATACATGGTTTATTCACATGGCAACATATTTATATATTTACATTACATTACATTTACATTTTTGTAGGTTTTTGTAAGGTATGGTTGAAGTCCATGATCATATGTGGAGCATTGTAGGTATTGGCTGATATTCGAAATAACGAGGTAGTTCATGCAAGATCATAATTATTATCATCACAGTAGTCTCGGGATAAAGAAATCTCGTACCTATTTCTAAGGCGGAGATAAGGGTGAATTTATTTATTAGTTATTTTGTTGTATTAACAGAACCCTGAGATAATATTTAATTACTGATACATGTATTGTTAGCCTAAGAATATATTTTAAGGTAGCTTTTATTCAGTAGAATATTACTGTGCTAGCTTATGTCTACTAAAATATTTAGTGAAAAGATGTTCATTCGTAAGTGTAAAACATTTGGTAAGGCAACTATAGTCGGTTTATATAAAACTTTGGGTATACTCAATGTTAGGACTAAGTAGAGAGTGAGTGGATAGTTTCATTGTTTGAAGTGTGATTTGTTTTATGAGAATACGCAATTATATTTTTTTCATTACCTCATGTTCAGGTTCCATACATTCATCATTTATATATAACTATGTTTTTTATTAGAATACCTTGCTTATAATTAATTATGTGTAGAACATATGTTTAAATAATGGTTTTAAAATTAAATCCTCAATTAAAAGTAAGCTAAATTTGGTTTTGGCTTTATGTAAGGGAATTTGCAGTTTTAAATAGCTAAAATTTACATTTTGTTTCGTCAAAATGAAATATTAACGTTAGCAAAGACTTATTTCAATAACTCTGGCCTGTCAGAATGGCTTTGTAAGTACGCCTACTGTTTTCAAGTCAAGTAATGAACTCTTGAAAGTGGAGCATGGAATAAGGATTATTATTGTGCTTCTCGCATTACAAACAAAACAATGATAAGGTTCTTGAGGTATTGTGGGAATAATAATTTTTTACTAATAATAACAACTGTCTAATTTGTTATTAAAGTCTATAGTTTTCATCTACAGCAATAATCCCAACCATTACATTGGATTTGAAAATTATAAAAATAATAGTTTTGATTTTTTTTTAAGTTATGATGTAAATTCATAGAAACAAATAATACGTACTTAATAATTTGTGATAGCTCAATTGTGTTAGATTATGGGGGAAAATATTTATTGTATTATTTAAAATAAATATGACGTTTTGCCTATTTTTCAATAATTTACTTGAATGTGTACAAATAGATTTAGCCTGAAAGTAGGCTATATATAACTTAGATAATATCTTTCCCCCAATACCATTAAAATAAAAAGTTGTTGTGATTATAAGGTATTTAGAAATAAAATAGAATGATGAATCAAAATTATGAATGCTTAGTAAATTAAGTTAAATTAAATTAATAAATTAAAAACTCATGTCCCTAAAAATGTTGAAATAGTTTTAAACCCAATTAATTAACAACTTCTTACTGAAAATTATTTTAAAATACAATGGTGCACCCAATTATTAACAGCTAGTTATGAAAGTTGTTACAATATAAATAACTTATTAAATAATAGAATGTTTGGCAAATGTGGAAGATATTATCTTTCAAGTATGTTCATAAAATACGGTCCATTATTAAGTATTTTTATTATTAATGGTTGTGTACAGTACAAATGTATTGTCATGGTAGGATAAATGAGTAATTAATATAATATATTGATAGTAAGGTTATATCTTCTTTTTTATTCCCTTCCCCTTATTTTATATACTTTTCTTCTATGACGACATGTTTCGGTGAGGAAAAACAATGATATTTCAAATTATTGTGTAAAAATACTAAATTACTCCTTACCAAATAAACATGAACATTATTAGAAATACAATATATGTTATACTTGCCTACTGATAACGGGGAGGTCAGGGTTTGAATCTGTTGCAACTTCGGAGGGTTGTTTTTCCTAATTGGTATCCCATTCTCCTTCAACTTAAAGGTGAGTAGATTATCTCTCAAATGTTTACTTCCATATAATCCCTACCCCATTAAATAATTATCATCTATGGGTACAACCTGAACAGTTAGTGATATGCGGTGATAAAAAAATAGCATATATAATTTTTGTTTTAATACCTTACTTATATTGTCAACCCTATCGCACTACTGTGGGATTATGGTTTCTGTAGAATAAATTGATTCACTGGTTTTTAATTTCTGTTAACGGAAAACTGCACTGATGTGACGTCTAATGTGTACTGAGCTATGCGTTATTTGTGGGGTGAGACTAGGTCCGCACCTTGACAGATTTGATAAGGGCTTTTTTTTTTCCTAAAAATAGCTTCCCACCCACCCTTTATACATTTAAAATGCATCTATATTTCCTCTAAAATTCTACCTTTCTCATCTCATTTTCATTAGCATAATTGATGTGTCTGTATAGCCCGAATTGGTAGTAAAGCTCAGCGAAAAAAAATGGATTGACCAAGTTAATAAAGTGTACGATAGTATCTTAAAAGTGACCCTATAAATATCGTTGTGTCGGCAGACGAGTATCACCGAGAGTTCGACTCAGCTCCACTAGATTGCACCAGCATAGTTCCAACTAAGTGTGACACAGCTCATTATACAAAGCACAGAGAGAATCCATCCAAGCAGAAAGGAGAACATTAATTCTGTCTCCATCTCTGTGGATAACACGAAACAAACTTTCTGGTTGCCAAGCCAAAGTTTCTCAATCTCCACTGCTTCTGGGTTTAACCCTTACAGAACTTTTAGGATAACGTGTTGACCTACTGTGAAAAAAGGGGGCATGAAGAAGAATTAGAAGAAAATAGAGTCGACAGAAAAAGGGTTTTGAGAGAAGTTCATCGAAACTGCTTCCTATTCTCATACTCGTCATTGATTGGATGAGTGAAATGAGTTAAGAAAAGAAAAACTTTTAAGAACAATATTGGGGGGACAGTAATGGAGTAACTTCAGGATGGTTTCTTGAGGGTACTTTGATTTGTATCCTAATATTCCTTTTTGGTCTTATCACGCTAGTAGATCAGGGACGAAAAGGGTAAAATGTATATCAAATTACCCAAATTTAGATGTATGTATAGTGGGAAACATATTATAATTAACACCTTGAGTACAACAGACTGAGATTCGAACCCATCACCAGCAAATAAGAATTATACGTCTGACATTTAGTCCACGTGTCCACTGACGCGAGGGATATTGCTGCAGAATGTGACACTTCATAATAGGTATAATTTCTTTTTCAAAATTTTGTCTCCACGTTTTTTATACATACAGAATGTTCGGAAACTCATAGCCAGAACTGCAAATATATCTTGTTTGAACCAAAAGTAATACAAAATCCCTGTACACTTACATCCGGAAAGCTATGCTAATATCATTAAATTGTTTCCAATGTTTCGGTGTAGAGCGCCGGAATAGCAAAGCTGTTCAAGAATGCATGTACAACAGGTTGCGTAGGAGCTAGGCGCGCGGCACTACACACCTCAACATCTTGCAGCAGAACATATACAATTAATACTAAACACACCAATCCACCTAGAAATGTTAATACGTTATGGATACGTTAACGGCCCTACATCACAGAAAGTGGTTGACATTATTACATGTGCAGTGCCGCGCGCCTAGCTTCTATGCAAATCGTTGTACACGCATGCTTGGCAGCTTTGCTATGCCAACGCTATATTCCGAAACTTTGAATACAATTTGATAATATTAGCATAGTTTGTTAGATATAAGTGTACCGAGATTTTGTGTTACTTTTGGTTCAAACAAGCTATATGTGCAGTTTGGGTTATGAGTTTCCGAACATTCTGTATATTTACATGTAGGCCCTATATTTTTTGGTAATCCACATCTATCCACCCGTCTGGACTGTACGAATATTTGCACTTATTGGAAGGGATGAATATAGAATAAATATATCTTAATTTTCGTACAGGAGAAGTGGGAGTATATTTATAAAATAAAAACCCAACAGTAAACTCGGCTGAGATTCAAATCTCAACCTTTCTATTACATACTACAGGTGCTGAGGTAGCGATTCTCACTTCTAATCAGGGCTATCGAAATATCTACATTAATGAAATAAAATCGAAGGAGGTAAAATGTGAAGAAATGTATCGATATTTGAGTAAAGTAAGAGCTTCTGGCCGGGATTCGAACCTAAACGTCCCCATCACTCACAATCCAGTCTATTTCAAGAGTGATGCATTAGAGTTTAGACCATCCCTCCACTGATGTGGGTTTTCTTTCATTAATTATCTTTAAATAAACTTTAATCATATTGACCTTTCGCAACTCTTATTTTAATAAGTGACTAGTACCGGTGGACACAAGGGCTGGATGTTAAACTTGTCTAGTCCGTTTTGCCGATGACAGGTGAGCTGGGGCTGAAGTTCCTTATAAGTTTACCGTGTTTTTTTCCTTAAATGGTTACCCACTCTTCCTCTACAAAAATATCCCCACTAGATAACTAAATGTTTTATTTTTATTTAATTTTAGCACCGCGTACTACAGTAATACCAATTCAGGCGATACGCTTATGTACTAATTACGTTAAGAGTTAAACAAGGTTGAATTTTGAGAAAGTGTACCCTCATTTGCACTAAGAAAGAGTGGGAAAATAATCTAGGGAAAACTACCCTCATTGCACCCGACCGGGATCGAACCATGAATCGGCAGCCTAATATATTGTAAGAGTAATGCCTTAGACCAGTGACAAAAGCGGTTTTTTTTATTTTAAACGTATATTTAACTTTTATAATCTTACATCTGTATCTTCAGAGAGGAAGGTTTGCCGAATGAAAGCTTTTGACTGGTGTCAATGCGCATTCGATTATCTTCTGTGAAACCGGGTAGTAGTCTAATTCCATGATAACATTAGTTTGAGATGATTTTTCCCATGACATTTGAGTTGTTTTTTTAAATCTTTCAAGTAACTTAAAGTTTGGAACTTTTATTAGTTGTTTATAGAATATGAACATATTTTATTACTTTTTTTTGTATGGAAATACATAATTATTATAAAAATATAACAGGGTCCTTATTGCGTGATGCATGGTTCCTTATTCCGTAAAGCACCTTAACAAAATTATATTTATTACCTTGCTAAAACTATGGACTATGGAGGTTCTATGTTACAATGATTTTTTTTTCCACTACTCATTATCAGTTGAGCTGCCATTTGCACAATTTAAGCACATAAAAACATCTTCACCATAGTCACCCCTGCAGACAAAAGCAGCATTATATCCACTTTGCACCTGTTTTGTGGTCCAAGTCATACTGGTAACCTTTCTGATAAACCGAACAAATAGATTGCTCATCGTTAGAATCTTTTTTTCTGTGTGTTCTTGAACATGGTTTAAGTTGACTTGTAGATAGTTTTGGGTGACTTGCTAATGGAGAAACGGTATGAACCTTAACGGATTGTTTTGTTCTATTGTTGGTTTGGCATGCTACAGCTGGGTATCGAGAGTAATTTAGTCACATCTCCCGACACATTGTTTGTTTAATTTGTGACATTGAGACTACTGAAGGAGCAAGAGCTTCAGGTGCAATAGAGTTTCTATTGAATGGATATATCCCACTTTTCCTGAATCCAGATCTGATGATTTGCGGGGTAAGACTTATTTCATAGGCTGGATTGAAAAGTGAATGAAAGTCATATTTGATGGGAGTATTTCCTGGGCTTTTCTTCATTTGATACTCAAGTTCAGTTTTCCATGATGCTTTTAATTAAGCAAAAACACTAACATCAAGTGGTTTAAGTAGGTAGGTGGTGTGAGAAGAAAATGTCATTAAAATTATTTTATTTTTTTCAGCCAATTCGAGTACTTTTGGTGATAAGTGGGATGCGTGAGAATCCATAACTAACATAACCGGTCTTGCTGGAGGAAGAAGGTCAATAAATGATTCTAACCATTTAAAAATATTCTCACCCTTTTGGAATCACTCCAACTGTTGCATCACAATGTACTCCTGTCTTCAAAGCTGGAATATTTTGAACACCTTTGAATATAATTAACAGAGGACCTCTTTTTACAGCAGCAATTGCACAAGCCAAGACAACTGATGTAGTGCCTCGTTCTGCATAAACACGTGGTATACATATTTTTTGCCAACACTTGTGAAACCCTTTGATCCAGAAGATGGTACAAACGTCAAACCTGTCTCATCGCAGTTCCAAATTCTTTGAGGTGAATCAGCATGCCCATGTTCAATGATCATCTTTTCTAAGCAATCGTAAAACTCTTGAATAACAACTGGGTTGGCGCATAATGCACGATACCTCCAATGATTTTCAGGCTTTCTCAGAGTCAAATTGAATCTTTGACGAAAACCTTTGAACCACTTCTTTCCTGCTGCTTTGTTTTCAACATTAAAAAAATATGCTTTCCCACTCTTCTCTGCTAATTTATAAGCAAGTTTTCTTATTTGTAGTGTGGTCAGACCAAATCCAAGTTCTTGGATTTTAATGGCGTAGCTGCAAATATTAGTTTCCTCTTCTGAACTAGGAACAAAAGGCTTCCCTACTTTTCCCACGTTGAATATTTTTAAAATCACACCATCAAAATTAGTTGAATTACTTGCTTTAAAAATATTTTATTTCAATTTTGACCATGACACACCATAAAATTTAGAACTCTTATAAACACTCCAATTGTCTTCTAAAACTGATCGTACTGCTTTCTCCAGTGTCTATGTATTAAATTCTTTAGAAGAATCTGGTTGACTCTTTGATTTAAGTTTTTTTCTTCCACCAATTTTTAATAACTGATGGTTAAAGATAAAAATAGATTTTAGTATAAATATCTTTAAGCAATTATAAAATAGTAAATATCACTTATGTATTTGTAGTAAATACTGAAAATAATTAATTTTATGAACCCAACCACACAAGCAATACCAAAAAAATAAAAATTATTTATAGAATGTGAAAAACTCTAAATTTCTTAATAAGAATATATATTATAACAATTTTACATAAATATGTTTAGCAATCAAATACTTACGATAAAACAGAAATATATTAATAATAAACAAATAGTTATTACTGAAAAAAATATTAACTCAACCCACCTTTAATAACATTGCATATAAAAAACACTTTTTCGCAAAGTCATTCCCAGTTACAGTTAGTGTCAAAAGTTGCTACCAGAATGTGATCTTAAATCAAAACTAATTTCCAAGCAACTGGTGTGATCTGTTGATGATCCAAAAAGTATTTTAAAAAGGTTCCTATTTCCATGATAAAATATATAGTAAGCTATCACGGAATTAGGGCTATCATGGAATACCCTATACTAAGCAATTTTTTTGTTATTATTAACACCGTCACCCTTTTTACGTGACTTCCTTTACAAAAACACCCCTTGTTTCGGCACGCAAACTACCCCTTCTACATTTGATTTAATTACTTTTCTTCTCTTTGGGCTACTTTCTGTAGGACAGGTTTATGTGCGTGTTTTTCATCAGACTTGGAACAAATAACGTTAAGAGACGTAAAAAGTTAACGCTCTCTCTATATATATATTTCGCTTTATCTTTAGTCACACTTCTTGTTCGTGTTGTTCAGCATTTCTCTTTGTTAACAAAACATCCTAGTTTCTATCCTGTCCCTTGTGGTAGAGTCCACGAGTACAGTATATATAAAGGAAACAGGAAGGGAAGATATACTAAAATAAAATTATGGTCTAATTTTGGGTCAAATTTCTGTCTGAATATGCTTCAAAGTAAAACTAGACAAAGGTAAAAAAAATTTACACTCGTTAGAAAAATCCACGAACATTTTTATTTTCACTTTTTTTTCGTAAAATAATAACACAAAGTTTTTTTAAGCTATGAGCCAGAATAAATGAAATGTGGATAAGCTATAATTCGTTCACGAAGGCTTCGGTTTCGTCTAGACCTTAATGGCCTTATTAAATATTTATATATCTAGCTTTCATACTAAGGTATACCTTACTTCATAGTTGATACTGTAAGTTTATTGGCTTTAAATAGATAAATAAAATTTTAATATCCAATTTAATATTTATTAGTGATAATTCAGCTCACGTTATGCCGTACAAAGAAATTTGGATGTAATGTTAACGCACGTAAGCCTATTATTTTTAAGTGAGATTAATTAAAAACTATAATTTTTTTAGTGTTTGTTTCACTTGTGTTTATGCCTTTGGTTTATTCTAGAGTATAAACACTAAACTGATGAATCTTTTTTATATACATGTTGAAATAAACTCACTGCTTGTAACTCTATTTACAACAAACTTTGCAAATACCTAGGTATTTATTAAATTACTTCAGAATTTTTTTTAATGTTAAATGTTTCCAATGGATTTATTGGTGACCTGGTGGTCTAGGGTAAGGTGTCGGACTTCTGTTTTGGGGATCCGTGGTTCAATCATCTGTCACCACACAGATTTATCTGATTACCAAACCCTTTCTTTCTCCTCTTACAATACTTGTATTAATCACAACTTGTGAACGTGTGGAGTGTCAGGCCTCCACCATGGTTCGGATCCCACGTTAAACTGTAAGTCCTCCATTTCATCGCACAATTACACATTACCGTAAGTGCGTACAACCCGAACGGGTAGTAAGACGCGGTGCTAATAATTAATAATAATAATAATAATAATAATAATAATAATAAAATGTGAAAAATCTAGCTTTCCACAAGCTCGCTGCCACAAACTTAATTTTAACAAACTAATTTAATTACTCGAATATTATTTTGCATTTATTCAATTAAACTTATAATTAAAACGTGTACAAGTGGCGTCATAGTGTCTGCGCTTTTGATATATTTAAGAACTAAATGAACTTTCATGTACATTACAGACTCTGCCTTAAGCCAGTAAGCTATGCAAACTAATAATAATAATGACAGGTTGAATACTAGATAGCTTAGCATAAGAGCATTGGCGCACTTCATCCATCGAAGAGACCAAAGACAAGCGATTAATCACTCACGGCCAAGCAACCAATCATCTAGGCATCTTTTGCATTCAAACAGTGCTTCATTTTCACGGCCAAGCAACCAATCATCTAGGCATCTTTTGCATCCAAACAGTGCTTCACTCGTCCATCGAGGAGACCAAAACCAAGCGATTAATCACTCACGGCCAAGCAACCAATCATCTAGGCATCTTTTGCATCCAAACAGGGCTTCACTCGTCCATCGAGGAGACCAAAACCAAGTGATTAATCACTCACGGCCAAGCAACCAATCATCTAGGCATCTTTTGCATCCAAACAGGGCTTCACTCGTCCATCGAGGAGACCAAAACCAAGTGATTAATCACTCACGGCCAAGCAACCAATCATCTAGGCATCTTTTGCATCCAAACAGTGCTTCATTCGTTCATCGAGGAGACCAAAACCAAGTGATTAATCACTCACGGCCAAGCAACCAATCACCTAGGCATCTTTTGCATCCAAACAGTGCTTCACTCGTCCATCGAGGAGACTGATTTTAGCGATGGATGATACATCTTAAGGAGACCAAACATGTTGGTCGCCATGCTATAATCTGTCAGTTTAAAAACGTTGATTTACACGGTGCTGCTTTTATTCGCTTTGAACAAGATTATTTATAAGCTGGCGAATTCGCTGATAAAAGATTATAAAGACGCGGCTTATTTTACTCTCTCGCGCCATGATTTTGAATACTAGGCGAATAAAAGACGCTAACTGACAAGTTGAACATGTTCAAATTTAACGCTCCCGCAAAGCGAGTAAGTGGCTGCTTTTACCAGCAGCGTCAAAAGAAGCGGCGTGTCGACGCTTTTAAGAGCGACCAGCGAATGGGTATACCTTAATGCTCATGCGCGAGATGGGCAGCTTGCTACAAAACTTGTTTGAGACTCACGTGCCAGGTGAGTTATTTTGACGCAATGACACTCAAGACCGGCTAAACGCTGATTACTTCTAATTTTTTAGAAGCATTGTTCAAACGTTTATCAGATAACGAATTTTGCAGCCAGATATTTGCTCAGGAAAAGCGGCAATGTTGTCTCTAAAGAAGCCAGCGAACATGATCAAAAGTAGCACCGTGTAAATCACCCTTTTTAGTTGTTGCAGCGTGCACTTGTGAGGTTGTACTTAATTAATGTTTTACATCCGTTTGTGCAAGCTTAAGTTTAAAATTTTTTCACGTTTTTCCAGCAAGTTTTCACTTCTGGGCGATAAAATGCCACGGACAAATAAAGAACAAACTGTTAGTGAAAACTTTGTTCTTGAGGTAGAAAATCACCCTACTTTTGAACCTTTGGTTTCAATCTGATTTTGAAAGAAAAAAACTCGTTTCCGGGTATTTTGAGCAGCTTTTAAGTACTAATATCCAATCACTAGGTCCTCATCAGACTATGACAATCTCATGACTGATAGAAAATAGGTTTCTTGTGTGGACTAGAAACGGGCAAACTTATAGCAGGTGACCAGTTGCCCGCTATGTATCCCGGCACGTTGGCTATCTCTATGGAAGAAGGGCCTAAGGTCTCCATGTAAATACATAATTTTTTAAATATTTATTTTAATAATTCGGATTGATTATTCACAGACAGCACATGGATAGCAAACAATGTTTATAACACTGAGATCAAGTTATAGTAATAGTTAATTATAGAGATTACAGGCTGCTAGGACTACTTAAAAATGTATGTAATACGTTAATAATATTTGCTATACTATATTATAATTTGGTCAGACCATGCCAATTTTTAATGAAAGGGCAGTTATAAAATTAATATCTTCGTTGATCAAATGACCAAACATAACTGACAGAAGAAAATAACCATATTCAATAAACTTGATAACGATTTTTAATCAATTTACAGATTTTCAAATGTGGGTGATTATAAATATACGTCCTTACTATCCTTTGTATCACTAATCAACTTGTTTAACTAATATCGTCATGAAAATAATTAAATTTTTTATTGGAAAAATTATCTATACGTTTATATCCTTTCCTATTTTACAAATTTTTAATTTTAAAATACTGTGTGAGATATGTTATTTTTTAAAATCATTTCTGTTAACTAATAAGTTTGTTTATTTATTCTTATGGATTCATGTGATTGTATCACCATTTCCCAGGATTTAATTGTAAATCAATGATTATTACATATTTTGTTTTTCGAAATTTTTGATTATTTTGATCCAAATATATATTTTTTTTTATCCAAATATATATATGATCAAAAATATATATATATATAAAATAACATTTTCTTAAGATATTTGAAACTATTTGTCAAATTTTATATCCTGATCAAAATAATGAAATCCTTAGATTCGTATAATCCTTATAAGTGGTTACTCAATTTGATATATTAGTTTTTTGGATTTCTATCAATACTCGAGAATTTCTCTCAGTAAACTAAACTTATGGACTTTAAAATATAGCTAGAATAATCAGCCAAAGGAATAATCATTTTTGGCATTTCTCAAAGCTCATAGACCTACTTTAAGCAATTTAAATGCCAATTCATGTGGTCTTTAATTAACGTTTGTTAATAACATTTGTCTGTTATATTTTGCAAATTGCTATTTCTATGGTGATTGGTCTACTATTACAAATTATTTATAGTTTAAAACGTTGTAATGAAGGTTAGGAAAGCACTTACTATTTAAGGTAAAACGAACAGAACATAAACACCGCGTTGTTAAACCTGGTTTGAACTAACGATGACCCTTAGATATAGACACCGTTACGACTGAATGGTGTAGGAGGGAGGAGGGGGCGTCAATGAAAACGATCGTGAAAACATAACTATCCCTGCGCTTGGGAAGAGTGTGGTCGACCAACATGTAAAAGAAAGCTACAGTAGATAAACTTCGGGAAGCAACACAATATGGCATTGAGAGGTTGTTTATTTATCCAGGTTAACAAACACGGGATATATTCTACGTTTAAGGCAGATTACAGCAATTTAATATTTTATATATTTGTTTTTTTATGTGATGTTTTGGTTAAACTAATTGTTGAGTCGTATGTCGATAAAACCATCATCATCATCAACTGTTTCCAGCCTGTGGTCGGGTCAGTTTAGTAAAATCCCTCCATTTTCCTATATCCATCCATCATTCTTACTCCTCTAATTTATCCCATTATTTGACTCTCTTGTGGTCTCTTACCTACATACTTCATTTCCATAATTTTGTTTCACATCCTCTCTTTCTGCATCCTCATTACATGCCCATACCATCTCAACCTTGCTTCCTCTACTATCTCATGTACTCCAACATCCTCATTGCATGCCCATACCATCTCAACCTTGCTTCCTCTACTATCTCATGTACTCCAACATCCTCATTACATGCCCATACCATCTCAACCTTGCTTCCTCTACTATCTCATGTACTCCAACATCCTCATTACATGCCCATACCATCTCAACCTTGCTTCCTCTACTATCTCATGTAATCCCTGTACCCACACTTTTTCCCCTGATAACTTCATTCCTAATCTTGTTTCTCCTCATGACAGCTAAACATGCTCCTCACAAACTTCATCCTCATGACCTCTACTTTCCGAGTCCCTTTTACATTCAATGTTCTTGTTTCCACTGCATATGCGACAGTGGGTAAAGAATACGAACTGTTCAATACTTCCTTAAACTACAGAGGCACTTCTCTTCTCTATAGTAGGTCTCTTGCACACCTTTGTAATATCTCTCACTGCTTTCTTCCTCTTATTAGATCCTATTTACTTACATTTTAGGCCTCAATTAAGCTTCCATGATATTTTACATTCTGTTCTTTTCTCAGCTATAATCAATCAATTTTTATATAATTACTACACCTTATCCTCTTCCTTGTCGTTACCATCATGCCCCACTTCATAATGCTAATTCCACACTCTTTCCCTTCCTCATTCCAAATTATCCGTCTTAACACAACTCCTGTTATTCTCATACATACTTTTCACTATCATTATAACTCATTTTTTTCACTTCGGCCTCCTCCATCACTTTCAAAACTTTATTTATATCCACGCTATCATATGCCTTCTCCCAATCCATAAATACTATTACCAAATCTTTACCAAATTCATACCTTAATTCCTTCAGCTGTCGTATGGAAAATATCAACTATTTTGTAGAATTCTGTTCCCTAAATCCATGCTGTTCTTCTCTCTACCTTTCCTTTCGTTTTATTTCTTATTATCTTTTCCAGGATCTTCTCAAAATAAAACATTTATAAGCATTATACATGAACAAAATCTTTTACGGACATATAGTGTCATTGTTAGCTACCTATTAAAATACCTTTAAAAAAATAACCAAACTATCACATTTTTAAATTATATTAAATACATACCCAGAAAGGTAAATAAAACATTTTCTGGCAAATCTAAAGTATTCATCAATTTTAAATTATAAAGATCAACTAAATTTAAAAGGAATCGGATATAATTTTGGTTGGCTCTATTCAAACGTGTATCGAAACATAGCTCACATTTTGCCTAGATTTCAGACACCATAAACTCCTCTATTTATTATTTATTTAGCAGCGCATCTTACTACCCATTCGGGCTATAAGCTTTCCTATGATAAATGTTAATTTATAACCAGTGGCTTTATTTGGAATATTTAATTACACACACAATCATGAAGTTAATTATCGAAGGATGTGAAAAACTTAATGAGGCTATTTGTAACCATACTATGAAT
Source organism: Timema californicum (assembly GCA_902141385.1). Taxonomy (NCBI): domain Eukaryota; kingdom Metazoa; phylum Arthropoda; class Insecta; order Phasmatodea; family Timematidae; genus Timema; species Timema californicum. The sequence goes on along the minus strand of CABFOW010000096.1, from coordinate 127,906 downwards.
GTCATTGAAATAAATTAATACATTTCGAAACTTTCATGATCCATATAATTTGTTCTTCTTTCTTGCAACTGTGCATCTTCTTCTTTTCCTTTTTATTTTTTTACTTCAAAACTCATTCATCCTTCTCTCTAGACAAACACAATTGTCTTGAGTAATCATTCACAGATCCTTGGGCGGTTAAAAAAAGGGCTATTCTCTGAAACAACATTAGGGTTCAAGCTCTTTTTTTTTAACTCCCTGTTTCTTTTGAACTCTCATTATTAAACCATGCTTTTACGTGTTTCCTTTAGCCATTTATTGGGTGGAAACTTTAAACATCCTTTCTTAAAGTTCTTTTTTATACCTAACATCATTATTTGTTGCTTTCTTTGTAATAATGGGTATTTTCTGTTAACATGCCCCAACCAATATCAATGGAAGCTCCTTCACTTGCTTATTCAGCTAATGTGTGCGTGCTTCTTCCATGTTCGTTTGTTTTTATGGCAGAATTGTTGTTGGGTTTTGTGTGTGTGTGTGTGTGTCTTTACTCGCGATAAGAATCTAAGTGCATTTGTGTTGTTTTTTTCAAGTTTTTATTTCATTTTCCGTTTCTTTTGATTATCGTTTGTCTGTACTCGGTGACAAAACCTTAAGGGAAATGCCGTTTTTGTGGAGGAAATATTGTTTCCTCTCTTCTTCTGCAGGGTTGCCACGCACTTGTAAAAAAATTGAAGAACCAGGAAAACGCAGGGATTATTTTGTGTCTTGAAAAAACCTTGGAAAAACATGGAATTTCACGAAAAAACTAAAGAAAGATAATGGAATATTTGAGAAATTGGGACATTAAACTGCAAGATTTAAATAGTACGATTTTGTACATAAGAAAAATCTAACTAAAGGACTAAGTACGCTGATTCTAATACATTATTTATATCACCCCAACACCATCATTTTTACCCTTGAAAAATTGTGCTGCAACTGCATGAATATCTCCATCAAGGTAAAAATCATCCTGTTCCAAATTCCAATGTCATGAATTCATACTAGTCCATTTTATGACAAATGTAATTTCATTCCTCTACACTATCTTCTAAATTGTCTGAAAATATGAGAATGAATCTCTTTTTGGAAAACCTAAAAAAACTCAGGGGATTTCGTATCAAGAAAATAGTGGTAGCTATTCTTATAGAATCTAAATGTTGTTGAACCTTTCTTATGGCAGTTGGTAAAAATATAATTATATAATTATGATAACTTCAGTGGCATCAATAAAGCAACAACATAAACCAACCCATTAGGAGAGATAATTTCTAGACTTAAAGTCACAATAAAATAACCTAGTTTCACTATTTTGTGCTCTACAACTTACTTCTCACACGTCCGGTTTAACTTCATATAACTTATAGAGTAAACTCCCGAATATCCGTGGGTGGATTATTCACTTTGTGGCTTAACCGTAGAGTCGCCAACAGCAGGCGATACATTTTTGAAAAATGCTAAGTTAATGGAAAATACATGGTTACTGATTGTTGTGCTCAGTAAATACATAGGGAAGAGATAATGGCATAAGAGGCAAAAATGTTATACAAGGGAAGAGGAGGGCTTTTGGGGTTGTACCTGCTTAATTATCTGAAACATGAATATGACAGGCTCTTATCAGACAACCTGATGTTACGGAAAAGAAATAGTGGGAAAAGGAAAACGGAAGCAGCTGCAATGAAGTAGAAGACCAATACAAACTTTTTTTAATTGATATGTCCATTTGGAGCATACTGTACATTGATTTTTTTTAATTATCATCTAAATTTGTGAAATATGTTGTGTTCACTTTTCATAGACCCTATCACGGTAGGTAGGCTACTAGTTTGAACTAAATTTACTACAATCTTTTGTTTTACTAAATATGCGGATTACCTGAGGTTTTGTCTTAACTGTGGCACTCGTCTTCTCTATTACCACGGATAATTGGGAGTTAACTGTATATATAAATATATACTATTTGTATAGGGATAAGTAGATAGTATACCATAATTCACATGGGGAGATGAAGGTAAATAAGTTAGTAAAAAACACTTAACCAGCCAGGTGTTGAACCCCAACCCCTCTGTCCACGACTAGTCATACGAGACTGATGTCGTGCCTACCGGTACGGGCTTTAACTATTTATTTCTAATATACATTTCCTCCATTCCCGAAAGTAACTTGGTGTGTTCGTAATCCATCCAACCTGATGCTTCTATTTGTCACCGGGGATCATGGGGCTGATTATGCCAAACAACGTGTTTATCAGGGATCGTGCAACAGTCGCTATAGGAAGCAACAAATACGTGATGTTGATTTTTAGTTTTGACCTCTTTATATTTTTTAGTCTTTAAAAAGTTCCTGGAGTAATATCGTCCAGCACCTTTTAAATATAGTTAGTACCCCTTAAGCTTCTTACATATTAGCCTACCTAGTAAATTTAAATTTAAAGGCCCTTAATTACTTAAAAAATAGGAATGTTATCCGCACTGACAGTTTCTTAAGCAATTAAGGATCTTTAAATTCAAATTTACTAGGTAGGCTAATACGTAAGTAGCTCAGAGTGTACTATATTTAATGTGTCGGATATATATTTTAATCGTATGGCCGGGAGGAACTTTGACGCCCAAGTTCAGCAACATATATTTAGATTATTAGCTGCCCTGTTGTCACGGAGCGTTTCCCAGGGTACACCAAAGAAGCTTATCTACATGTAGTACTCGCAATGAGATGGTGTGATGATAGTTATAATTATGAAGAGGAGCCAGGGTGAGTCTTAAAGTAGCTTGAGCCTAATTAACCAAACCCTGGTGACCATTGGGACTAGTCCCCTAAAAGTAAAGATACCAAGTATGTCAGCCGGAACTCAAACCCAGGACACCAGTTTCGTAGTCGGGTACAATGATCACTACACCATGGGAGCAGTTATGTTTATTCTGACACTGCATTACAGTTCAAAGATATTTTGCCAACAGTATTAACATTTTCTTTATTGGGGTAAGTTTAAATCATACAGGTAAGCTGAGAAACAAATATTTTTGAATTTTTCACAAAGAAAAAAATGCACAGAAATGTATCATTACTTTGAAAATAAATCGAATAAAATACTCCTTTAATAACTTACTTGAAACTTTGCACAATCATCTTTAGTTTAGAAATAAATTATACAAATAGAGGAACGTATAATGGATATCAGTGTGTAAGATCACGTAAATGTCACGGGTCAAACATTGTTTAAGGTGGGGAGAGAAAAGGTCAGTGTTTTTCCAGTTTGATATCAACTTTTTTTTGTTGATCAACAGAAGTCAAATATTGCTTCAATATAAAAATATAGTTTATTAATATTCACATGATAACTTCAACAGGTTCTTGAATATCTGTTAAGAGTGTCACGGAATTTAATTACAACTTTCTCTCTTCATTTAAAAAGTCAATTTAATGCTACTATACTCATGACAGATATTCAATAAATGTTTATATCACTATATAAATAAAATTAATGTATACTAAGACATTTTTTATTTGTTATAAACAACTGCAAAAACACTGGCCCATTCTAGCGTTCACTAGAGCCCTTCCTTAAGGAGCATTTTTATTTGAGTTCCCAAACATACACGGCAACAAAGAATTATTTAGTACTCAACTAGGGATACCAGAATCTTGTACCAGTCTTGAGATGAGACCAGGAGTATCAAGCTCAACAACCCTGTAATAAACAGACTATTAACGGTAGTGATATATATATATATATATATATCACTACCGCGTCTTACTACCCGTTCGAGTTATATGTTTATTTACTAATTACGCTAGTAGTTTTATGGATTGGGAAGGCTATATTTAGAGGAAATATACCTGCATTTGCGTGGATGAAGATTTGAAAGCAATTTTGGAAAAAACACGGTCTGTACACCCGAGCTAGATTCGAGCCTTGCTCTTCCCATCAGCGACAGTCTAAAGTAGCCCCGTGGCTTCTTTGGTGCTGACTGACAGCTCACAGCTGACGGCTTTGAAAAGTTATCAGACCAAATATGTATCCCTACGCTGAACCATGTGATCTGCAAAAATGTGTTTAGCAGCTGTCATTTCTAACAGTCAAAATTTAGGTATATACCTAAATGTTGACTGTCAGAAGTCAGCTGTGGGCTGTCAGTCAGCACCAAAGAAGCCATGGTGCCACTGTAGCTACTGCGAGAGTAGCGCGTTAGTTCATGCGGCCAACGAAGTAGGTTTCTTTACCGTTGAATGAGTTGCCTAATGCATGGGCGTTTTTTCTTGTATTACAACACTAGCACGGTGCCTGTACACACTAGCAATGCAAAAAGTACTACTCTTTTGTTGAGTGAGTTGTCTACTACAAAGGCGTTTTTTGTTGAATGAGTTTGCCTTGAGAATGGCTGTTTCTACTTGAACTAAAACACAATAGTTACAGCCCCTGCAAATGCTTACCTATACAGCCAGTGTTACTTTACTGTTTAGCTAATTGTATCATTAACAGGCGTTTTTATTTTACTATAGCACAATCAGAGTTCCTACAAACGCTCACTTACACAACCTGTGCCGGTCATTTAAAAATAAACTTTAATATGTGCCTAAACAGAGCTTTCATTTTTTATTGAATGTAATATAATTTGGCCACAACTTTTTATATTCAAGCTTGCATTAATAGCTATAAAAATAGTGATAGCTTTGATAACCTAAAAGAAGCTGGAAAATAAATATATACGCTATGCGCATGAGTGTGAAAAAATATATATTTTTATTATTCGCTTAACCTAGTTGGTTTTCATAATTTTCTTGGCATAATAAATGTCATCGTTTATCCTTTCATAAAAAAGTATTGCTTAGAGACTATAAATGGAATAAATTAAGAATAGTTATTAATAAATTATATAATAAATACACTCAGAAATATTTGTAGACTTGTGTTCTTATCATATTCATAATAATGTTAATATTTTTATTAATTTTATTTCCAATTTTATTTTTTTCCTATTTTGCATTATAACCATGAAGCTTAGATTTGATACTGCGCTAATCTTATTTGCCTTTATCCACGTTTTACTCTCCGGCTGTTCTTTCTTTATACTTCAAGAATGGTTAAGGATAAGGAGGTTCAATTCAAACGTAAATTCCATCTTGAAGATTTTATTAGCTCAAAATCCTCTGTAAATTCCTTCCCGTCGTTAGTGTAGGTTGTGTAAGTTCCGTACTGCACTTAGATAAATTCGTAGATTAAAATATTCCTAAATTGATGAAATTAATTTTCCCAATATATTTCTGCTATACTTAAAAATGGTAAATTTTTAATTGAGAAAATTTCTTAGAGTATAAAAAATAAATTTTGGTATTGGGTAGAATTTTTAAATTTGGAAATGAATGATGTAGTTTTGCTTGGACATTCCCTTCTCNTTCATATAAAAAATTATGACGAAGGATCATTCATCAAAGAATTGTGTATAAACAATACAAAGAATCGTTTATGTACAACGTTATTAAAATAATTACATTTTGTAGGCTTGACCTCTGTACTCTAGTTGTAAAATGTGATCATGTTGAAATAAATGTTTAAAATGTATCGAGATTGTTACCATTACTACATTTTATTTATAATTATATTAATTTTTCTTTATCTAAGGTAAGATAAGGGATGACTAAATATATATAGCACCCTTATTGAAAGGGATGGAATGTACATCATTGCGTATAATGATGGGACCAAATTTACATCGAAAACTACAAACGGGATAGAGTTTACCCAAACCGATAGTTTGTATTTTCTTGGGATATCTCTGAAGGAATTATTTAAGTAAAGTTTATATCAGTACCACCACCATAAACATAATCAACATCATCATTTCTCAAATCATGTCCCCCGGGTGTGGAACACGCGCTCGACACATCTTCCTGCCGTATAATTTTTGTTCCTCAACGTCTTCCCACTTGAACCTCTGATCCCACAATTTTCATTTCCATTAATCATTTCCTTGCCCTTCCTAATTGTCTTTTCCCATTCAATCGTATATCAAAGTCCATCACAAACGAGTCAAACAAGACCAAACTGAATCTTTGGTACGCATGCCCACTAGTGCAGGTTCGGGAATAAATATTTAGAGTTTCTTGAATAAGACATAACAAATAGCTCTGTAAACTATATTACACGCAGAACGAGGTTCGGGTGAAGTAAATCAACGATATATCAATACTAATAAGTGTGGACGGTTCTGCCAGAGGAAGATAAAGTATGACAATACGAATGGAAGCCAACTGGAAGTCCTATTATTTGTAATCTACAAACCTTTAAGATGAGAAAGGATGGAATTTACGTCTGGATTCTTTTGTACAACTTTCACCCTGTTACCCAATAATAACTTAAAGCATGATAAAAAAAAATATGCTTCTAAAAATAGGATATAAACTATAAGCCCCTCCAAAAAAATGAAGTTTCAAATTAGATTCTTTTTTTCCATCTCTTTCTTTGGAGATGTCATAGAAAGAGTTAGAGAAATATATTGGGTGCCGCTCAGCCCCATCGGAACGTGCAAACAACACCGTAAAACTCACTCACAATGCTAGAGATATATTTCTACGGATGCGTCTGTCATCGCACAGCAAATATATAAAAAAAAAGCGAAGAGTTTTTTGTATTTTTCTTCTTATCTTTCAAAACAACAAGAAATATAAAGGGAAGTAGATATAAAATAGGAACAGATGTATGACATCTAAGAAAGACAAGAGGTGGTGTAAGAAGGAGGGGAAGAGATGGTATTTGAAGCATCTATAAACACAAAAGGGAGAAATGGATATGAAGAAAACATAAGAGGAAATGAGGCACTCTAACCAAACAACTTTCTCACGGATGAGATATAGAATGGTAGGGAAGGAAATAAAACGGAAAGAACAAAATGAAATGTTTTCCCCAAGTAAAACACAATTTTCTCGTAATGTTCATGGTAACATTAATAAATAATAATTTACTATTTTGATATAATCTTCACTCGATATCGAGAACCTGTTTTAATTGTATTATAATGGGTTCCTTTTAATCGCGAGCCACTTAAACTGTTTTCGTTACAGTTTTCAGGCCGAACTGAATTTTTATATATGTTCGAAGTACTGTTTGGCTTAATCAAAAAAGGTTAAATACAAATTTGATTTTGTCATTATTCTATAAAATCTTTGTTCTTCTTCTGAGGCACTATTTTTTCTAAATAGTTTTGTTAGTAAACCAACACTCAGTTCTCACACCCTATATTTTTTACATCTCAGATTGAAGATGACATTTGAATTTGTCTAGATCTCTCTTTAATCTTTATTATTTCTAGAACTTATTATTATTATTATTATTATTATTATTATTATTATTAGCACCGCGTCTTACTACCCTTTCAGTTTATACGCACTTACGCTAATGTGTAATGGTAGAGTGATTGTGAGATTAAATGGAGGACCTACAGTTTAACATGGGATCCGAACCACGGTGGAGGCTTGGCATTCATAAGTTGTTATTAATACACGTCTTGTCAGAGGTGAATAAAGGGTTTGGTAATCAGATAAATCTGTGCCGGGACCTAGGAATGAACCCCGGACCCCCAGCATAGAAGTCCGACACCTTACCCCTAGACCACCAGATCACCAGTAGCCCTTGTTTTGTTTTTTGTTTGTTTTTCCAAAAATGGTTGGAAGGAAGACTTATCTTTATAATACACCAATGTGCTTTGCTTATATGACAGATAAATAAATACAATTAACCCATTGATTAGAAACGTTAGCATCATGATGTGATAAAGATTTTAAATATTCCCTTCTTTTTTTTTTATTAATAACTCTCAAAAGATGCACACACTCGTAATGTTACCGCTCTACTTTATGTTGACAAAATCACGTCCATGGATAGAGTATATCTATCACGTTTACTTTACCTCCTGGGTCGGATTCAGCCACCTCATTCGTGGATTACACTCTTAGAAAGTGTGCAAAATAATCCAAAATGAAACTAAAATAAAATTTCTTTGGTCTATGATCATTTCGTAAAAACATATTTGACGGTGTTGGACACACACACACACACACACACACAAAGGTGGCTTTGCGGAACATAAAAATGTTTTAATCTTCAAGATGAAAAGATCTTGCTCTATGACAGCGCACTCTTCGGTCCTTACCCACAATCCTTTTGCGAGTGAGTAAGCAGTCCGTCTGACACAGTTACGGACCACTCGGCACACATCTTTTTTTTTAAGAGGACGAAGCGAGTGGTGGGTTCCCCCCTATAGCACAATGAAAACCGATTCAAGACGACTATATATATATATATATATATATATATATATATATATATATATATGTATCGCAAAAGATACATTTATATTTGTCGTGAACAAATATTGGTTTTGAAGAAAAGAGGAAAAAGAGTATAAGGCTTTGGATCTCGTCTAGCATTGAAAATGGATTACATTCTGAAACGAAGGCTAAAAAATAAGTGTAGATTTAACATTTTTCAATTGGAGTGGAGTTTTGTGTGGAAATTTTGAAGTATTCTTTCTAACTTTATTTTTTTTTAAAAGTGTATGTTCTAAATCAGGCAATATGTTAGTTTTGGTTTATGAATGTTTATTACAAAATAGTTTAGATAATCATCGAGTTAAGGGGTCAGTATATACATTTGGATGACTAAATATACTTTTTTAGGTTAATTTTTTTCGTCATTATTAGTTAACATTCAACGTGCAATTTAATTTTAAATCAAAGGTACGACAAAATCATACAAACTTTCTCATATTGTGTATTATAGCTTCAAAGAAAATTTCCAAAAATAGGTATTCAATAAATTACCTTTAAGTAAGTTTTACTAATAAAAACAAACCATCTTACTAATCATAAAACCAACACTTTATTTATTTGATATTTTATCAAATTGTTCAAATATTTTTGACAAATTTAAAATGTTCAAAAATAGGTTTTCTGTAAGCTACCTTAAAATTATTTTTAATTTTTAAAACTAAAAATGTATTCTAATTAATAATGAGAAGCTATTCCCAAATACCCATTTTGAATTCAAACTTCAAGGTCAATTTCGAAGTCTTTCAGATTTCTTATAATTTGTCATAACTTAACTACTGTTAAGTTAACTTATCTTAGAAAAATAAAGACATTGTTATTAATCATGTAAAATAGTTCCGTGTACCATTTATAAAAATCAATCATCAGCAAACTACTCTTAAATGAATGTTTATATGATAAACAAATAGATATAAGTATGTAAATTCTAAAAACTTACCAGATAGGCTACTCATTTTGAACCAAACTGTTGAAGCCATTTTTAAAATATTTTAAATTTTTGAAAAACCTGTTATCAGTTTACTAACCTTAGACAAATGTTTACCTCTTGAAAAAGTATATAGTGTAAAAAAACTCCAAAGATGCTCATTTGAAACAAAATCATTAGTCATTTTTAAAACAGTTCAAATTTTTGGAAAATCAGTCATTAGTAAGTTACCCTTTAACCAATATTACCCCAAAAACCAGTATACGGTACTACTTTTCATGTCAAATACTTCCATACACCCGTTTGTAGCCAAATCATAATAGCCATTATTTTAATCAGTCATTTGTAAACTACCCTTAAACTAAATACTATCTTAAAAAAAAGTATAATGTGCAAATTTCATATCGAACACTCGCAAGATATTCATTTAAAACCTAATCGTTAGTGATTTTAAAGATATTTAAGTTTTTTAAAAATCAGTAATCAACAAATTACCTTTAAACGAATTTTACTCCCAAAACAAGTACACAGTCTTATTTGTCATACCACACAATCCCCAGACACAAATTTTACACAAAATTGTTTAAAAAAAAATCAAAGTATTTTTTATTTTCAACATTTTCCATCAGGAAGCTACCCTTCAACGAATGTTTGCCCAAAAACCAATAATATACTGCTATTTGTCATGTCAAAAAAATTATTTATATGTATCTTATACAAAATCATTAGAGCCATTTTATAATTAAAATTAATTCGAAAGAAATCACTTTATAAGTCATAACTAAACTACCTTTAATCTGAAGGCGGGGTGAAAGTAAAATAAACATATCTATAGGTATGAAATCTCAATAATATCAATTTTATTTTCAAAAATTTTCCATCAGGAAGCTACTCTTCAACGAATGTTTGCCCAAAAACCAATAATATACTGCTATTTGTCATGTCAAAAAAAGTATTTATATGTATCTTATACAAAATCATTAGAGCCATTTTAGAATTAAAATTAATTCGAAATAAATCACTTTATAAGTCATAAGTAAACTACCTTTAATCTGAAGGCGGCGTGAAAGTAAAATAAACAAATCTAGAGGTATGAAATCTCAATAATATCAAGTTTGAACAAAATCTATCCAACATTTGTCTGTCCGTGGCCAAAGACAGACAAACATACAGGGACAGACAGAATTATAAAATCCACATTTTTTGTTTCAAGTACACATAGAATGTAAAGATTTATCACTCTCTTAAGATAATATATTTTCATCTTTTCTTTTGATATGAGAAAGAAAAATGGACTGTGATATGATAAGACTTAAAAATTAACTTAACCAAGGTCTGAAATCTTAGCAGATAGCCCCAACGGTTATGTACAAATTGATACGAAATAATGAATACAGTTTATTTGAATACAGGAAAATCACAATAGAGAGAATATTAAATCTCAAATCTTCAAATGTAATACAATCTACCATTTCAACAGTAAAAATCTTAATCTTGTTTTCAAAAGTCTGTAAACAACGCAAAACAATGTTTTCCAATTCCAACGTGAGTTCTGTTTCTAATACCAACTCCATAGACATTAATATGATTAATTTAATAATGAGATGAACAAATACGAACATACTTAGCTCTATTAGCATAACTGATGATCTGCCAAGGCCCCTAAACCACTCGATCAATTGAATAGATAATGAAACATTCGCATCTTAAGACATTCCATTAAACTTTATTTTCTATAATTTTTCCCTTTATGTGCCTACAACTTTTGAACAGATAAATAACCGTTTATTTATTGTTTGGTAATTAAATAATGCAATTTTGCCTATAAATAGTATAAGCTTGGAATAGTTATTTATAAAATATTGTTATATGCCATTCGTGTATATTAAAATTGTGTGAATAATAAATCAATTGAAAAAGATGATGCAAAAAGGTTTGATATGCGTTTTCATGCAAATTGAGCCACTTAATTTTTCTCATTTTGTTGAAAACTAGACATAACAATACTAGTATTTTGAGAACCCGAAAAAAAATATTATTATGGGAATCAAATATGTAATTTTAGTTACGTCAATTGAGTAAATTTTCCATTCCATGTAGATAATTATTTTAGTATGCATTAACAACATAGCATAATTGTTTTTAAAAATACAGACAAGTTTGGTATAATTGGCTAGTTTCTTTGACTCTGATACAAGAGGAAAGTTTTCAATCCCAACCCAATAGTCTAGAAGGGTTTTAGTTTTTATAATTTTACCACGGAAAAGTAGGCTATATCTTAAAAGCCACCTTTTTCGTCTTTTGTTCGTATATTTATGCCCAAATGGTCACCTATACGTGTAATATATAATGTACTGATGACTTAAAATAATTCTAAACCACTTTGTGACCCGCTTCGTTGGCTGGATAATATAACGCACTACTCTCGCGCAAGGCTAGACTGCTGATGGTAGGGATATCAAGGTTAGAGTCTCGGTTGGGTGCGTTAAGGGTTTTCCAAAATGGGTTTCCACTTTCCGTCCACGAAAATGTGAGTACACATCCTCTAAATATAACCTTCTTAATCCCTAAAACCATTAGCGTAATTATTACTTAATCGAATAGACCGAATGGGTAGCAATAAAATAAATAAAATAATAAAATATGTTGTGTTACGTTAATTTATGCTGATGATAGCCATAACTGGCGTAAAAACTTATGAAATAGTATTCAATTCAATTAAAATAGCAGGTGACCTGGCGGTCTAGGGGTAAGGTGTCAGACTTCTGTGCTGGCGGCCGGGGTTCAATCCTCGGTCCCGGCACAGATTTATCTGATTACCATACCCTTCCTTCACCTCTGACAAGACATCTTGTAAATGTGGGGAATGCCAGGCCTCCACCGTGGTTTGGATTCCACGTTAAACTGTAGGTCCTCCATTTCATCTCACAATCACCCTACCATTCCACATTAGTGTAAGTGCGTATAACCCGAACGAGTAGTAAGACGCGTTGCTAATAATAATAATAATAATAATAATAATTAAAATAGCGTAAAATAGGAGCTAATATGTAGAAATAATCAATTATGTCTAATTGGGTTTAGTGAACTTTACGATTGTAAGATGGTATCTAGCTTAAATAATAAAATATATCAACATGTTGAGAATTTTCATCCTTCCCACAACCCGATCTTGCATGCGCAAACACTTTTTTGCAGAGGGTCAGCAGACATTTTTTCTCGTCCCATTTCTTGTTAATTTCACTTCGCTAAAGCTATTGAGCTAATATCCGATGTGAATAGCTTAACACGCGGGTATGGCTTTTTACTGTTATGGGTTCCACGTCTACATAGAAAATTACATTTCAAGTGTTACTTCGGGGGGGTGTCGAACCAGGGCCGGGAGGCCCCAAGGAGCCCGTGCAAAGTTGTCACAAAGGATCAACGATCTGTTCATTACATTTAAAAAGGTTTGTTTTTCATACAGCTCAATCCACAATAACTGACTGAACAACAGTGAGATTTGCACTAAAATGGTGTTATTTTATTTTACGTGATATACAACCTATGTTTTTGGTTGGAAGAACAGTAGAAGTTATTTACTAAAATTACTAAAACAAGTATAATATATTCATACATCAAGTAATGTTATCTGAACTTTCAGAAAATATTTTCAATAGCTATAGTAAAACACAAATAGTATGGTAACATGTTATCAATATTGGCTGCAAATAAACATACTTAGCTCTATTAGCATAACTGATGATCTGCCAAGGCCCCTAAACCACTCGATCAATTGAATAGATAATGAAACATTTGCATCTTAAGACATTCCATTTGAATTTTCTCTACCGTTCTTCCTACCAAAATCAGGGTATAGTATACATTTATTACATGGACCATTAACAAATTATGCAATTAAGTATGAATGATATAATTATTAAAGAAAAATTGTATCAGTATTCACCTGAAAATAGAATGTAAAATTACTTTAATAGAAGATAAATGGTACAATGCACCACACAGACCTTCTCTTTTCTCAACACATAGAAACATTAATTACCAAAAACTCATGAGATTTTTAAAACAAAATAATAAAATGTTATAGTTCCTGAAACACTTCACCAAAGAATATGAATGATATAATATATCCTTATAAAGAAATATAGAGATAAGAGAAAAATCTATGTCCACCAAAGAGTAGCTTATAACTAACTAACAATCAAGTTCACATTTCAACTATCTGAATAATATATATTTTCTTGTAGCTCAGAAACTATTAGTTACATTAAAATACATTTCAAATAAATGATATTTTATTTTATATAGTACAACTTTACAATGATAAGTTATTTGATATCTATAATAGTTGCGGAGATAAAAATTTGAAATTTCTAAATGTATAAAGTACTCTCAAAGTCATTTTTATGGTAAAATGAGAGTTACCATTTGGTTTGTAATGCAAAAAAGTGCCTGGATACAAAAATTAATCACAGTCGCTAGATATGATTTTGAAATAATCAATTTTCTCTTTTTTTTTATCAAGAAACTACCCATAATTTTAGGGTTGGATATCTAATTCCAAAAATTTCTCAAAGAAGCCTGATGAAAATGTAGATAGCTACTAGGTTATAGCCCGATTGATAAAAAGATTAAAAAATTATGATCACAATAAATGTATCTTCGAGAGATCGAGAAAAAGTAGAAATATTCCTAGTACATCGAGTAGATATTAAAACTATAACAAAACAGCGCAACCTAGTGGTTCAAAAATAGAGCAGGCACAAAACAGCGCAATTAGTAGAAATATTCCTAGTACATCGAGTAGATATTAAAACTACAACAAAACAGCGCAACCTAGTGGTTCAAAAATAGAGCAGGCACAAAACAGCGCAATTTTACAGCTGTACAGATCGCCCAAGCAGCTTTAACGTGACTTTCAAATTACCGGCATTGATCTTTTAGGTTTGTTAGGTTAGGTTAGGTTAGGTTAGAGGACAATCAGGTTTCAAAGGGTGAAGTTGGACAACTGTTAATTTCATTAGCCTGCGCATTCTTGACGCCAAACAAAATAAAGGAAACAGACACGTGACTTTTTACGGCAGTTAAGAATTACGCTCTTATGTATCTGCGTTCTTTTGTACCCCGATCGTTTGCGCTTTTTTGTACCCACTTTTCGAGTGCACTTTTATGTACCCACGCTCTTCGGTAGCATATTCCAAGTCCCGGCCTCCCCTATTGGATTCGAACAAGGATAAGGCATGAGAAAACCACAGCAGTCCCATGTGGAAACCCCTACCCCCCAATTTTCCCCTTTAAGTTTCAGATTTCAGCCTGCCCTTATCCAGCAATCAAGTATATTGTGAAACCGAAGTATTAGACCAAGTTACCAACAATGCAGATATCTTAGGAATGATAAATTATTAGGGCCTACCAGCACCAGGTAGTATTCATCATGTTAACATATTTCAGTAAAAGCCTTATGATTTGTCAAAATGATAACATATTTATTATTTTAATACATTATAAAATATGGTACCATCTTCGTGTTGTTTTGTAAGCCAAACTACGAACGATAGAATTTTGGAAGCTCTGAGCTATTCATCAATACATTGCTTACTTGCTAATTTATTCTTTGACATTAGGAACTAACAAAAGTACACCACCTATCCCTATATTGAGTTTGTTCAATCCATTTCACCTCACTACACCCTATCCCTATCCTGATCTAGTTATATCCATTCCACCTCATTACACCCTATCCCTAACTTGAGCTAGCTATATCCAATCCACCTCATTACACCCCATTTCTTTCAGGTCCATTATAATGTTATCCTCCCATTTGCATCTAGGTCTTCCCAATGGTCTCTTCCTTTTGGGCTTGCCAATCAATACCTTGGACACGATTCTAAATTCTTACAGTCGGGCTGCATGTCCTACCCACCATAATCTACGAGACTTGATTATACTAACAGTCTTGTGATGGGTACAGGTGATGTAATTCATCATTATGTAACCTCCTACACTCCCCAGTAGCCTCATGCCTTTATGGACCAAACATATTTCTAAGCACCTTGTTTTCGAACCCCTTAGATTTATTTTTGTCGTGTAAGTAAAGAGACCACGTTCACACCCATATAGAACAACCAGTAAAACTATTGTTTCGTACATTCTGAGTCTTATATTACTTGCATCAATATATTATCATTTTTATATCGGTTCATACTTTATATGCCATATATTTATATAATTGTAAACAAATAATGACAAGGATTTATTTTGTAAACTCAAAAAACAATATTACCATTTCTATAATTTCTCTTTATAAATTAATCACATATTTAAACCAAATCCCTAGTCATCCCCCGAGGCTCGCCATTCCCCGAGGCTTTCCATACCCCGAGACTTTCCATTCCCCGAGACTTGTCATTCCCCCAGACTTGCCATTTCCCGAGGCTTGTCATTCCCTGAGGCTTGCCATTTCCCGAGGCTTGTCATTCCCTGAGGCTTGCCATTCCCCGAGGCTTGTCATTCCCCGAGGTTTTTGGTTGAAGCAATCTACAATAAGAACAGTCTGATCTAGATATAAAGGGAAATTTTTGCAGTTACAAAAAATACTAAAACATTTTTCATATTTTTATACGTCAATTAGTTGTTATCTTCAGCTGTCACTTCTCAAAGATAATATCACAAGCGATAAAATAATACTAATAATAAAATATATAATATTATCAATGATGACCGCGAACCTTTTTGTTTGTATTCTCTAAAAGGTCCTTATTACCAGAATATTACTATAAATATAAATGTGTGTATACACACACACACACACACGTGCGCGCGCACACACACTTTTATATAATCCCGTCTTATTGTCCCAGAAATAAATAAATAAGATAAACTTTACGCACAAAATTGGAACAAAAAGCGTATTTTCTTTAATACGTCACTTTTATATAATCCCGTTTTGTTGTCCCAGAAATAAATAAATAAGATAAACTTTACGCACAAAATTGGAACAAAAAGCGTATTTTCTTTAATACGTTTAGATTATTGTTATGTTTATTTATTATTTATGAATCCGAGTATTAAACGTTTACTTTCTCAGCCCTCGGATTATCAGCACACAGCTCACACAGCTCACACAACTTATAATATAATAGTTTAACCTAAAGCAGTACGATAATACTACACACAAATCCCCAGTTCCTAGATATGTACTAATAACTTAACAAGACGAACCAGAATACAAATAGAAATCCTTATCAGCCATATATATATAACAGGCTCGATTCCAGACGGGCTGATAAAGACTTTTATTTATATTCTGGTTCGTCTTGTTAAGTTATTAGTACATATCCAGGAATTGAGGATATGTGTGTAGTATTATCGTACTGCTTTAGGTTAAACTATTATATTGTAAGTTGTGTGTGCTGATAATCCGTGGGCTGAGAAAGTGAACGTTTAATACTCCGAATCATAACTAATAAAATAAACATAAAAATAATCCAATCGTTTTCAAGAAAATACTCTTTTTGTTGTCAATTTTGTATTTAAAGTGTATCTTGTATATTTTGGGGCAACAAGACGTGACCTATGTTAAAGTAAATATAATTTCGATCTGATTTATTAGTACCTCATCCCAGTTCCCACATGTTTTCCGAAAGGTATGAGAGGTTTGTTTATCTTTAGCTGATTGGACTTGAACAAAACACAGTGGAATGCTGCGACTCAACAATTCGCGCAGCGCGCTGTTATCTAACGCTAGAAAACAATTGAAGAATAATACAAGTACCGCTGGTGAGGTAAGACGCGATTCTACTGCGCAGCAAGGCTGGGATACTTAGAGGATGGGACTGTAGTGGGGCCAGAGGGGTGAAAATAAAAGTGTATTTATTATTATTATTATTATTATTATTATTATTACTATCATCACCGCGTCTTACTACCCATTCGGGTTACACGAGCTTACGCTAATGTGTAGTGGTGGGGTGATTGTGAGATGAAATGGAGGACCTACAGTTTAACGTGGGATCCGAACCACGGTGGTCGCTAATGTGTAGTGGTAGGGTGATTGTGAGATGAAATGGAGGACCTACAGTTTAACGTGGGATCCGAACCACGGTGGAGGCTTGGCATTCACAAGTTGTGTCAGAGGTGAAGGAAGGGTTTGGTAATCAGATAAATCTGTGCCGGGACCGAAAAGTGTGTTTCTTTCTCTCATTTTGACATGGGACATGTCTATATGAAGAATTATTTTTCCCCTACCATCCAACACCTCTTCAAGGTTACCACCGTGCAGAGCAAACTAAACAGATCGGAAATGCATTTTGGGTTTATTCGTGACTCGTGAAGGTAGCTGTCAACTACTTCGTCTGATGTTTCTCTCCTGCACGTACCTAAATGCTCCGTTAAATGCCCAACATAACTTTAATACAATGTTGATAGGAAAGGGTCTTTTAGAAACGCAAACAAAATGTTTCGGTCTAAAGTGATAATATTTTACTATATTAATAGGGCTATTTTCTGCGTAAAGTATTTATAAATTATAATGTAAATAAAAAGTGACAGCTTCAAAACATGTTACTTGACGTATGAACAGGTGGAAATTTATTTAGTAAATTGTATAGCTGTTATGTCTATGAAAGTTGGGATGTTTAAGTATAATGTCAGTCAAAAGAAACATATGATTATACTTCGAAGAAAAGTTAAACGCAATTAAAAATATTTGATAGAACAAATTTTAATGTGAATATGTATATTGTTGATAGAGGATTGAAAGTTGGCCCTTGTGTGATTCTGCCTCTGGGATATTCTCTATTTTGTCCCTCCCCCCTTCCCCCCCTTTCACTTTGTCACTAACCTGCACAATATTATCACAAATCTATTTTGTGTATCTTACTCAACCTTGATTCAGGCTAGCACATGATGGCACCACAGAGTCTATTTACACCTGCATACTTCAGATACTTAACAGGTAATGAGCAACATGCAAAGATGACATATTATGTTGTCTCTGTAAAATACAGATTTGATAGTAATTAATCGGATATACCTGCCACCGTAGGTTTACTATTTTACATTTCACCGGATAACTTTTGCACAAAATAACTAGTTGAAATGTTAAATAAATATAAAACGACGAGCGGGTAGAAAAATTGCCTCATTTACTATTGGAGATCTTGGAGACCGGTATTCAGATTCCGGACTGGTACATTGAGGATGTTTTCCATCCTCTTTCCGTTGGAAGGCTGCCACATTGCCGGAAGTACACTTCTCATTCCTACCTACTTAGATGTAGGTCTTGGTCTGCTTTTTAATATAAAAAGTGTTAGTTTAGTGACCAAAAAGATGCTCAAAGATTGTTTTTTTTAATTACATGCTAAACACAATGCTATTAACAATGTAATCCTAAAGTTGGGATGATAAATATACATTAGAAGAATACATCCGAAATATCTTGGAAAGGGTAGGGGGTATGTGAAAATAATAAATAATATGTAGACCTCACATTCCATCCCTGTAAGCCCAACCAGGATTATAAGTTCTCTCACAGGTCTTCCATTGACTCCACCCTAAAATAATGACCCTGAGCAAGGGACGAACCCAGATAGATACACCAAGCCAAAGATCCTGTGTTTGATTACCGTGTTCCAGAGTCAGTTTTAAACAAATATTTAAATTGTAGGATTTTCCTGTTTTATAAAAATGTTAACACTTAATCAAAACTCGACCGAACAATTCAAGATTATTTCGATTAAAAATATATTAAACCTTTACCCAAACGGGGGGTAATGCGTACAAAGGCGTCTGTATTGTCTTGTCTGGTTTTCAAACGATACAGAGGTCAAAGTTAAAATTATTTCTGGGTTTTCTAAGTTCCTGAATATCTTTCAATCGCCCCACCCACACAAATGTGGGAGCACTTAAATTGCTTTAATACCTCTCACCCTTTAAATGAAACTATAGTAGCCATGGAGTTAAAATTAAGTAATTAAAATGTTCACTGTTACACATAAATCCTATACATAATATAACGAAACTATTCGTAGTTTCATAGGAAATTCATTTTTTAAGTCATAAAAACTAATTCTGTCTTATGTTTTGTTTGTATTTGCGTTTTAATTTTAGCTCTACATTATCTGTTACGTTACAATATTAGTAAAATGAAATTTAGGTATAAATCAAAATGTCTAAACACGGAAAACAATAACATTGAATTAGTTTGGAAAGCCTCGAATATCGTTTCATATTTATAATTCCGGTTATCAGAATGAGTGCAAAACTTTAGGAGGCTTAGCACTAGTGGAATATATAAAAGTTTGTAGCAACCATTCAAAGGGAAGTATTTGATCAGTTTATTCAATGAAACCATGATTACGTTTTTTGTGTTATTGTCTTGAAAACTAATATTTAATTAAATGCATAAGGATAAGTTTAATAAATCAAAGGAACATTTCCTTCTACTAACTGTAGGGAGAATGTAAAATATCAAATTGGGGAAATAAAATAAATTACAGTTTATCAAAATTGAGTTCTGGCAAAAATAAAGAGTCTAGTACATCATCTACGCGCGGGGTAACTATAGTAGCCATGGAGTTAAAATTAAGTAATTAAAATGTTCACTGTTACACATAAATCCTCTACATAATATAACGAAACTATTCGTAGTTTCATAGGAAATTCATTTTTTAAGTCATAAAAACTAATTCGGTCTTATGTTTTGTTTGTATTTGCGTTTTAATTTTAGCTCTACATTATCTGTTACGTTACAATATTAGTAAAATTAAATTTAGGTATAAATCAAAATGTCTAAACACGGAAAACAATAACATTGAATTAGTTTGGAAAGCCTCAAATATCGTTTCATATTTATAATTCCGGTCATCAGAATGAGTGTTAAACTTTAGGAGGCTTAGCACTAGTGGAATATATAAAAGTGTGTAGCAACCATTCAAAGGGAAGTATTTGATCAGTTTATTCAATGAAACTTTGATTACGTTTTTTATGTTATTGTCTTGAAAACTAATATTTAATTAAATGCTTAAGAATAAGTTTAATAAATCAAAGGAACACTTCCTTCTATTAACTGTAGGGAGAATGAAAAATACTAAATTGGGGAAATAAAATAAATTACAGTTTATCAAAATTGAGTCCTGGCAAAAATAAAGAGTCTAGTACATCATCCACTCGCGGGGATCTTAAGAGTGTCACATGCCGAAGTACTGAAAATCGTTTTAGAGGTTGAAAAAATCCCGCATTATTTAAGAAGTTGTTTGTAACTTTAAAATATGACTCAAGTCAAAATGGAGCGAGCATTTAAAAAAAACCTTAAATTTATCTTAATACAAAAAGACAAAAGCTCTGACTGACTCATCACCGTATTTCTCTAACCCCTCTACCTGGAATTTTAAAATTTGGCAAGGCGGTTCCTTTCAGGTTGTAGGCATTGTATAAGGAGTTTTTCGACATTCAACCTTCAAGGGGCGAAAAGGGTGTTGTAACATTGTGATCGTCTATAAAAAAATTTTAAGTTATATTTGGTTGGATGTCGACATTTCATGACCCCCTGAACGCAAATAAGTGGTTATTGCATTGATGTATCTTTGTCTGTATTTTTGTATGTGTGTCTGTATGTCTTTTTGTCTATGCCTGTAGTTCGGTCTAAAGACTAAACTATTTTACCAATCGGGCTAAAATTTGGTGTATGTATAAATTAAATAATTTCCAAGGTAAAGATACTTTGTTTTTGGCCGTTTTAAGGAAAAAACAAAGACAACGCCCAAAAATAGTTCTTATATTAAATTTAATTGCAAAGTTTTACTCCCTTTAGACCTAGCCAATTAAATTAGCACTATTGGTTGTCTACTATCTGTTTAGTAATTTAGATGTTATTCTATTTTTTTTAATCCATTAAAAATATGTCTAATTAAAACTCAAGTTAATAGGAAACTACAGTATTTTATTTATGAAACGAATATCAATATAAATAAATGAAACATTACAAAGTGAAATGATCATAACGTATTTGTTTTCCATGATTGTATTTATAATCTTTATTCAGCTACAAAAAAACATGCCATACTTGCAAAAATCATCTATTTACGTTTAAAAAAGCATAGTTGTCGTGGAAAAAGAAGCTGCCTACTTAGTTAATTGAGTGATGCATTGGTACAAAGAGCAATAATTCTAAAATGCTTTATAAATTATCATTGAAAATGATATTTACATTAATGGGCGTTTGTAATAGTCCAACATGTGGTGTATTTTAATATCACTAGGCTATACATTGTTTCAAAATGATTGCGAGATGATCATACTAATTTGAAATAGAGTGATTTATTATTAAACACTTTCTAAAACCATTCAACTTTTCCTTGAACTCTTAACTGGGAGTAGAAAGCGGAGAACGTTTGTTCTATTGTTTTCAGGAAAATTTATTTAATGTATTTGGACCTTTAGCGCTTACACTTAAGTCTTAGCGTTTTTTTTTGTTGTTTTTTTGCCGAATCAAAGAAATACTAAGCGCTATTTTCGCCAACAGACGGAACTCTTGTAACAGTTTTAATCATATTAGGTTTGTGTATGATTCATAAGCTGAACCAAATATTAATTTCAATACACGGTAACGCATTGCCACCCACTTCAGTGGTCGCATGGTCTAAGGCGTTACTCTTGTAGTATACCAGACTGCCGATAAAGGGGAGATTGAGGTTAGAATCTCCTTCAGTTGTATTGAAGGTGATTTTTCCAACATGTGTTTCCGCTCTCCCTATGTGCATATGTAGGTACACTTCCTATAAATATATCCTTTCTAATCCCTAAATCCTTTAGCGTAATTATTATATAAGCGCATAACCATAACGGGTAGTAAAGCGCTATACTTAAAACAAATGTATTGCCTGCATTGATGGTCACGCCGACTCAACATCAGCCTTGTCTACTCTAGTTCGCCAGTGACGAGGTCTGGGCTCGAATCTACAATGGGTCGTACCCAAGGCGTTTTTCTTAATCCGTTTCCCCACTCTACCTCAATAAAATTGCGGGTACATCTTCTCTAAATACTACCTTCCTGGTTCCTTCTCTATTACTATAATTAGATGCAGATAGGCCGGACGAGTAACAAGAGTCGGAGGGAATAAACATCTAAAATGAAAAGAATGTTTCTTTTAAAAATAATAAAGTTCATTTTAACAGGACCAATTATAATGCATATTTTGTCAAATTGATATCTCGAAGCTTTTACGTCAACATGGCCCCTTCCACAAGGAGGAATTTATCGCTCGGACTGCCCCCTTTTTTTTTTAACTTAGAAACCCTCGTACGGGAAGACGACAATTGAATGTCCACCGGAAGGGAATAAAAGCTGTAAGGGTGGTAACAATGCCACTGTCAGCAACTTATTGAGGCTAAATCAAGAAACATGGCTGGCCGACATACAATGGACAGTCACTGCCTTGAAAACCTAGACACGTAGAGTGACGAGAGAAAAACTATTGTCTCAAATAAACAATATTTTTCTTTTCTAATTTATTTAGTTTTGTGTGGAGTCTACAATATGTAGGACATTTATTTTTATATAATGGTATATTCTAGGTATCCTAAGCTAATCCTGCCCAACATAAACGCAAGGTATACACGACTAACATAAAACGTCGTCTAAGCAAGTATTCATAATGTAGGCCTATTACTGAACACTCAAACTTAGCAGACTGGTTTGCAAAAAAAATTATATCCTACTTTGTTTAGAAATTTGATGCGTAATATTTCATTTTTCATTTATTTGAGGTATTTAACGTGCAATTTTTGAACCAATTGATTATATCAGCACCTAGTTAAATCTAGAACATACACAACACCCAGCCCCCTGACGTTAATTCATCACTGTGGAGGGGGAAACACATATTCCAATTATTTCATCAATGATACATTTTAGGCCAGACTAGGAATCTAACCTGGGACTCTTAACTCAGTAAATAAACACGCTACCGACTTAACTAAGGCGTTGGGATGAGAAATACTTTGTTACTTTTAGTGTTTTTCCATAGTGCACTTTAGTGATGGTATGCTGGCTTGTATTTTAAATTTGAAAGTGAATAAAATTAAGGATTAGGAATAATTAAATATACTTAAATGATAATGAAGGATGATCTTAAATGCCATTGAAGGAAACGTACAAAATCAGTGAATTTGGTCAAAATTTAAATCCAATTTCCGCGTTTAAAGTGGCCATAAAAACAGCTCAATTTTCATAGGAAGAGCCTTATGAAACAGTAAATCTACTAGAATGACTTTCATGTATTCAAACATCAAGTCCTGTGATGTATAGCTGTAAAGTTTGATAAATAATATCAATATATAAAATATCACAAACTAAATAGTCACATGCTATAAGTTTTGGTAGAATTATACTTATTTTTTTACTGAAAGTCCCTTTCTATGAAAATTGAACTCTACCACACTACCAATATCTAAAAATATATTTTCAATTTGAGTACAGTATATTACTATTTATTGATGTTATTGTACAAAGTGTACTTCCTTAAACGGTAGCATAAAGTAGATGAACTACTGAACTTTTAGCGTAGACACGTAATTTAAACCTTTTTTTTTTGAACCGCGTCTTACCACCTGTTCAGGTTATACGCATATGTAATAATTACGCTTAGGGATGTGAAAGGTTGAATTTAGAGGAAGTGTATCCACATTTTCTTGGAGAAAGAGTATAAAATCATTTTGGAAAAAGCCCTCACTATACCAGACTGGAACTCGAATTCCGATATCTCAATCATCGGCAATCTAGTACTATATTGTGTGAGAGAGAGAAAGTGATGCCTTAAACCATGTAGCCAACGAATAAAGTTTAGACAGAATCAATAGTAGGTCTACGCTTAACACCAAGGCTGCTGCTAACGAGTTATTCTAAGGGATAATTTTTAGGGTGACTTAGAGAAAATGCACTCGCATTAGTGGGTAGAATGGAAGGTAAAACCACAATAAATAATAAAAAAACCTTCTGTACAGCAAACTTAAATTCCAAACCTTGATCTCTACGCCAAAGACAAACCAGTCAATTGATGCATTAAGCTGTGTGACCATCCGTAAGAGTTACAGCAGTTTTGTTTGAAAACTCTAATAATCAATCTAAATAATGAGATAATAAAATAACTGTTTCAATATTATCAGCTTTAACAATTGAATAATAGACTTTGAATGTCATTTAATTTGTAAAAAGTACTCAACTATATTTATTTTCGTTGTTAGTTTTTATATGGCTTTCATTAATCTTTAAACAATCAGCATCTCTCAGCGATGCCTGGAGCCAATTACTCTTTAACTCTCCAGACAAAGATCAAAATAATGGTTGAAAATAAACATCCTTAGATCTGTAAAGGCACATCCGAATGTCCAATATATATATTTGCACTTTAATTCAATTTAAGTTGTAAAATACATATTGCGTGAACTATGCACTAAACGCTGAATTGAGTTCCATAGAATTCCTATAACGTTTATAATTAATATGTTTTGATCAATTTCAATTAGACAATTTTCCCTTTCAATTTTTAAGTTGTATATATTTAAGTAAACTTAAGTTGTTGATTAATATAAACAAATAGGTTTAGTTACACTTTACTTTATTTTGTTTGAAATACAATTTTGTTTACCCCCTTAGTCTCACTACTCGTTCGGAGCTATATGTATTAATTATACTTATGAAATAGGGGCAAGAAAGGTGTAATTTAGAGGAGATGTGCTCACATTTACGTGGAAGGTGGGTAGAAATCCATTTATGAATAAAACACCCTCAATACACCCAAACAGGGTTCTAACCCCATGTCATTATCAATTCAGGATATTGAGATTGTCTTTTTATAGTAGACCATAAGTCCTCCGAAGTGGGGGAGTTCAAATAAAATCCTTACTACTTGAAATGTTAATCCTTACTTTCCAACCCCTCATCATTTCTTTTTCACTAAGCCTGATCTACGATCATGGGCCCCTTTTATCAGGAGAGGGTGGAGGGGGAGGCGTTTTATATGATGCACACCTGTAGATGTTGAGTTTGTTAGCTCTCCAACAGGGTCACGGTTCTAATAATTTTCAAACGTTTATCATTCCTATATCTTGCCTTCTTCCCAATTCCCAACAGTTGTAAGTTAACTCTGAAAGGTAGCGGTCTTTTTCTAACCACACACACCAGGCATGTCCAAATCTCGGCCCGCCAGCTCGAACTGAATACTTTAAATTGCATAAATAAACGACAAATTAGGCTATTGTATGGGTGGTTATATGGATAAGTGTGGGTATGGGTATGTGTGCATGTGTGTGTATACTATATTTGGGGATAATATATTTTATAAATCTCACGTATGATACCAATGTATGTCATGTCTCGAACCTGCGTTGAGAGGCGAGTGGTAACGCCCCACCACTGTCGTCTCATCATAGCGTAGCCAGGAAACGTCGTTCACCCTATCTAACAGTAGGCCCTACAAACAAACAATTGAACATCACCTTTCGCCGCTCGTTGCTCGCCGCCCGTATCTGGAACAAGGCCTAAGAAAAGAACTAAAATCACTGCTATTGCCTTATGTTACTGGTGAGCAACCTCAGGATTAATTAAACCAAGATGATATTATTATTATTATTATTATTATTAT